>JAIUZE010043372.1:0-10366 GCA_022085475.1 Heliosperma pusillum | reverse complement strand
TGGGCACAACAAGAACTCCTTCTTGTTGTTCTTGAGCTATAAATATGGATGAACACAAACTATCTCCAAAGTAGAAGATCTCCTCTAAGTTGCACCAAGATTAACCCAAATAATCTACCCTTATTATTAACTAGATAATAAGATAGATATAATACTACTAATATTATGACTATATTACTACACTAGTAATACTTATTAAATATTAGTATATGAGAGTTTTAGTGAGAAGAAGAGTTTTAGAGAGAAGTTAAACAAATTGAACAAAAATGAAGTAATTAGAAAAATGAACACAATGCCCATTTTAAGGCCATTTGGCCGGATGTTTTAGTCCACAATTGGACTATTATTTTGTTCAATTTTTGTCACATGCATTAGAGTGGAGTGTTGTAGTATATATGATGATTATTCTTACTTGTCATGTCACTTTCATAAGTAACTAAATAGTAAAAACAAGAACTAAAATCATCACCTTTGAACTACAACATAACCGGCCCATTTTGGCCTAGTTGGATCCATTTTGATTTTTGATATTTGTCTCACAAATACTTATTGATCATATGGTTAATTATCTTGTATAATTAAGTGTTAATTTGATCATATAACAATTATAAGACTCAATTAAATAAATGATATGTACTTAACATTTTAAGTAATATTTTACCATTATATCAATATATAATGGGTCCCACAATGCTTAGGTAATTTATTTTACAACTCCTTGTAAATATAATTAACTAATTACCTCTATCTCAAAACCTCAACTAATTTAGTAATTTAACGATTAATTACTAAGTTAAATCTTAGTTAATCGTATTAAAATAAGATATAAATTTATTAGTCAATTATCGCATAATTGAAAAATAAGTTTAATCGAATTTGAGTTCTTAACTCAATTTCTAATAATTAACTCTCGTACATATCGAATATATGTAATGTACTAATTAACTGTATCGTATACAAATAATTAGTTACTATTTGGATTTCATCCTTTAGGTGTGACGAAAGGGATCAGTTGATCACCGCCGTCAAACGACAATAACGTCAAACTCTAGTCAGTCAACCGTTATTGATTTACGTTAATCAACTGACTAATCATTTATATAAGTTCAATAATTATCCCAATTATATTCCATAATAGATTATTAGTGCGCACTATTGTGAGGACACCTACTCCACAATACTCCCGCTTGTCTGACAACAAGTGTGCAGTCCACTTCTCTGTCTCTTTATCAAATTCTGCACACTAAACGCAAGGTGTCTTCCAGGTGCCACTTGCGATTGACAATATCTAGAGTGGTTGTCTCGATAGAGGGAGAGTAACTGTCTGACGGAACATATACCATAGATCTCTTTCCGGAGGTGGCCCGCATTTACAGTAACTACTCCTAGTGGCTAAAGTGTTTTTACCCAACGTGGGTGGACAATTCCTGTTGATCCATCTACTCTGTATGATGCAGATCACCATGATCCAGAAGATGTCCATCGGCCTCCTTTTACGGCACGACTTAGAACATCAACCAAAACCAATCGGAAACTGCACCGACTCAGATAGACGGTCGCCAGTCAAAAGAATCGACTTATAGGAATAAGATAGAAGACCCTGCCACGACCAGGCATCAAACAATTGATTTAAGGGTCTCTATCATGTCACTGTCCGACAGAGTGTCATACAGTCTGTCTATGTACACGACCAGTCATCTCCATGACCCCATGGTGCTGAACCAACCATCGATCGACTTACAATCTAGTCATTTCGAGACGTCACCTCATTGGGTGACTAGGGACAAAATACTAAGTTCGTCCTGTTCACTTGAATTGGGTTCAACCTTTCTTTCAACCAATTCGGATAAACAAAGTATTAAAATTTAGTCAAACTAAATAATGGAGTTTTTAATGAAACTCTAACAATGAATGCGATTATCAAATATTTGGAAAAATTGATACGCTATCAATAATTTCATATCTTATAATCTTTAGCAATTCAGGTACATATTTCAATCCCCATTGAAATGACATGACTATCATGTTCAGCCTGCAAAAAGCATGGCTAATGGATTAGTAATACTTGCATCTTTTCCATCGTTCTGATTGCTATTTCTCTTTGTTTACGTAATCTCATATTACATAAAACTTTCTGAGTACGTGTCTAGGTTTGAATCTAGACTTAGGACTCTTGGCCTAAAGGTAGCTCCCACTGTTTTACCAGTATAATGGGATAGGATATACAGCTATATGAACTATTTCTAGTCCCTCAAATACTGTCGAATCCAAGCTACTTTCATATGCATCATCATATGACGCAATGTACTCCATTTCTGTTGTTAAATCCGCAATGAAAAACTGCCTGGAACACTTTCAGCGGATACATGACATTTATATTTTAAAATGTCACTCCCACTAGGAACCTTTCCAATAATATTTTCTGTTTGGAACTCTTCCAACAGATAAATCTTCTATAAAACACAGCCAGCTCGTGATTTTAAATCACTTTGATCAGTTTGGAAACTGAAGTCTGTGTAACCCTTACACTCAACTTATTTTAAACTCCAAACACATGGAACATATCTTTTAGTTCTTCGCAAGTACTAAGGTTGTTCTTTATGGCTATCAAGTGACTCTCACTTGGATTTGATTGCAAATGATTCGTCATACTCAAAGCATGCGAAATGTCGGATTGAGTATACATCACAGCGTATATAATTGATCCCGCAGTGGAAGCAAAAGGAATCAATTATTATGTGTTCAACTTTCTTGAACTAGTCAAAGATCTTATCAATATAAGAATTTTGACTTAATGCTAATATCCTTTTAGATTTATCTCCATAAATCCAGATATCTAAAAGATGTATTCTACTTCTCCAAAATCTTCCATCATCTAAAATGATCAATATGTCTCCACATATAAGACTGATGAAAACCATATTACTCCCACTAAACTTCATGTATAAACATAATTTCTCGAGATATCGAGAAATATTTTATGACATGATTGACACACCAATTTCAACTCTTTAGTGCTTACTTAAGACATCCTCTTAAGCTTGCAAATTAACTTAGGATAGTTAGGATCTACGAACCCACAGGTGAATATAAAATATACTACCTCTTCTAGAATCGCATTCAAGAAGGTGGTTCTTGAGATCCAGTTGGCATCATACTATTATGATATGCTGTAATCGCTAAGTATATTCGAATGGATCAAAGATTAAGGTTGGTGCAAAACTCTTTGCCTACCAAGTTATCTTTGAAAACATTTTAATGTTCATCCATGCAAATTTCGATCTTAAAAATCAATTTACATTGAAGAGGTCGTACTTCTTCAAGTAAAATTTACCAGGTCACATACCTGACCATCATGCATGGAGTCCATTACGAATCGTATGGCTCTAAGCCATATCAAGAAGTTGGGATTAAAAACAATCTTTTATAAGTCGCATTTTAGAATTCATCACTATAAAGGAGCGATAAAATTCCACCTGACCTCCTAGGGTCCGAAGGAACAACTACTGAACAAGCAATGAGGAATACTTTTTCCGAACCATATGCTTAGTTTGTGGCTCTTGAAACATTTTCTCCCACTCTGTCTTATCAAGAAATAATCGTATTTTTTATTGAAAGACAGCATCACGAGTCACAAACGCTTTGTTCTCGTGGTCAATGTGGGATTATTGAGCACTTGTTTTATTCAAATAACTTATAAATTAGGTACGCTACCTACCCATATCGTATATGGAATGAAATCAGACTGTTTTAAATGTGTTTTAATATGGTGGGAAAAGAAATAGCAGACAAAAATATTAAGATCCCAAGGTTAGTCAAATGGCTCATTTTGACTTGATAAAGACAAAACCATATCGTATAAGGTTCTGTTTCTCTATTCAATCAACACCTTATCTAATAATGTCTGTTAGAGAAGTTAACTTGTGAAACCATTTCACAATACTTTTGGTGAAAATAAAAGTCAATACTTAGATATTAATAGTTACGATTTAGTCGTAAGTCCTTGATCTAATGCTCTTAGTGGTTAACTACTTCACATTGAAGCTCTTTGAACTTTTCAAAGATTTCTCTTAGCACCTCATTAAGTAGAATCAAACATAATATCTACTTAAATCGTCGGTAAATCAAGGGAAGTAATCATTACCATCTCTGGTTGTGTTTGTTATTGGACCACACGTATTCTTATGTAATGGGGCCAATAATTTACTAGTTCGATTTCCTTTTCAACAAAAGGGCACGAATCATCTGGCCTTGAATACAAGATTCGCACACACCATAAGATTCAAAATCAGATGGGTTAGGGATAGTTGTTAATACTAGCCTCTTAATGTGCTACACAATCCAGAATTAAGATTAGACATAGGTCACCAATTTTGAGCATTTTTCAATCTATATGACAAGTAATTACTAGTTTAGGTCAAGAATATAATTACCTTTGATTGGTATGGGATAACCATTGACCAAGTATAGGCATAAAAAGATACAACGTTTGTTCTATTCACAAAAGTGAAACACTTGTGTCGTACACTTAAGTGGATACTATATTCTTTATTTAGAGGTTATTTACATAATAACGTTTATTAAAGTATACCTCTAAATCTAAAACTAGATTGATCACATATTCTCTCTCGCTGCTCCTTTTTCCTATGTTTCTTCCTCTTTGTCGTTTTCTTTTTCTCTCTTTGTTCTCCTATAACTTTTATATGTCTCTATAGAAATAAAACTACAATAGTTATATTTCCCTTGTAGGTCGACATTTAATTATGGATAGTCGTCGCACGAATCATTATATATGCATTGAATACATTGATGAAAACCATAATAGGTATCTAATACCCAAAAATTGCATTTAGCAAAATAAATGTCGATCATATAGATATTATGGGTGAAAAATTACACCCAATTTCTAACTCTTTAGAAAACTTTGGGAAGATTCTTTTCTTGTGTCCTACACTGTAAAATAGAATCGTCAAAAGTTGGGTTCGACACCTTGCTTGGGTTTTGACTTTACTATCCAAAATAGTCTTGCATTTTTCCCTTGCCTTCTGTCAAAGTCGAGCCAACCTACTCTTGAACCTCGTCTTAACAATTAAGAATATAAACATCATTCTTAGTGCTCCCCCTCACTTTCATGAATCTCTACTTAGACAAGTATATAGGAATTATTGTGAAGACTATTCTTCATTTCATTCATGGTTTTACCTTCAAAAGGATAAACATTTCATGATGTGACTACGGTATTTGGTTATTCACGATTTTAAATAAATCAATTAACCTAGTCGTCCCAACTGATTTGGCCTCTTTTGAGGTAAGCCTCGATAAGGAGTATAATGACGACATACCAAAATACAATTATTTTCTTTGGAGCAAAATTTGATGTACCATTGTTATAAGAAGGCGTCACAAAATATTCAAAAACGCTTTTGACTAAGTGTGATTTATTCATTTACTCTTCATAAGAGACATTTGCAATGGTGAATATGAGGATCAAAAGATACAATTCATTTTGTCTTTAGCTATGGTGGTATAAACGGAGATTGCAATCAAAATGCTACCGTATAAAATAATGGAAACCTTTTCCACGATTGAACGGATTTTTAAGTTCATAGAAGGATGAATAATTGTCATTGCGCGAATAAAAATAAATATCAACGGAAAATAAACATTCATTGCTTATAATTTACTTGTAAAAACAATTTTAAACAAGTCACTCATATAATGACCCCTCACGAAATTATATAAGTGATTCCAACACCCATATTTAGACAAAAATAGTCATCGCATGCTACCTTTATCTAAAAATGGTAAGTCAATACTTGACTAATTCTACACTTAGAACTCTTGGTTGACGGATTTCAACTAAATCCATCCCCTAGTCCCAAGATAACGCTTATCTCGTTGAGTCCAATCCAATTTTGGCTTGTGATCGCATCACCCTACTTACCCGAGGTAAAAAGGGACTCACGAGCGTGGTAGCCCTAATGAACACGGGGTTCATAGGTGTTACTAATTGGTAAGGCTAAATCTCAATTTTTTTAAGTTATGTGAGAGGTCTTGTCAATTTTGTTATTAATTCCCTATAAACGAACTAAGTCGGTGAATTGTGAATAACGTTGAATTGACAATAACGGTAAATAAAATGCATGTGTGACGATTTTGGCATGAGCGAAAATAAAGCAAGCAATCAAGCAACAATAAAATCCTAGTATGGCCACCTAGCTAATCAAAATTAACTAGATAGTTAAAAATTCGGAAACCAACTCCTTGGTCCCTTGCCTCTTCACTTGGAACACCTTCCAAAATGGCACCGTCTTGAAGGGAGCCACCGGTCTTCATAAAAATAATTACAAATGTACAAATATACAAATTCCTATTATACATTTATACTATAAAATAAAACAATTAAATTATACAAACCGGCGATACGAGATCGCAATAAAATTACAACCAAAACGTTATTCCCTTACATTACGGGTAATAACGATAAAAATAACTAGGCCATACTAGGTACAATCTTTGCATAAATTATTAAATAAATGACATTCATTCATTCAACCATAAATAAAATAAATTGCTGCAAAATTCATGCCAAAATCGTCCTAAGTTCAATTCATGCTCATTGTAGCTCGATTTCTTCCGGGATTTATTGATTTTTAACCATTAAAAAACAATATCAACATTTAAATCGCATTTAAATTAAAACTAATTAACTAAACTGATTTAGAACCCAAAATTAGTCACAACTAATTTTGTTGGTCATTAATTAGATCGATTTGATTTCATTTGCCAAATATTACGGTTTAATCATAACAATTATGAAATAAAACCAAAATAAAATATAAACATCATAAAATTTGAAACCAAAAATTTTGTACATTCTGGAACAATTCCAGGAACTATAAAAATAAAAAATATTTCCTCACAAATTTAAATTAATTTTATGAACAAATAGCTTTGTATTTAATGGTTTTATCAAATAAACACATTAGATATAGTAAAACAGTGAAACACATTATGAAATTTCACCAAGAGTATAAACATCAGAATGTGAAATGTAAAAAAAATTTTCAAGACCATAAAAGGACGTTTCAATTTTATGAACATTATAATCTCTTATTATCGACTTTTATCGTATAAAAATCAATGAACATGAAATACATAAGTAAAATTCACGACATTTTACATACAATATGTAAGAAATTCATGTGAGATCATATTAAAATTTCATGGCAAGAATCAACATGCAACTATTTTTAGTTAACTTTTAACTCATAAAATGCATGTTAACTCGGTTTAAACGCCAAAAATCAAAATAAATAGCAAATTAATCCCTAAAATCACGAAATTTGACCACAAACATTTTGAGGTCAGTAGGTATACATGCACCAAAACATTTCGTCAGAATCGTATTTTAACTCAAAATCTTTGATTTATTAGTTATCTTATAACTTTAATAAAAATGTCCAAAATGAACATGCATGCTACAAGCTAGCTCTGATACCACATGAAATTCCATAGACCTTAATTAGACTCCTCTAATTATTTAATAAATTACTTATTAATTTAGTTTATAATGATCTATGTAACATGCATGCAAATATAAAGACATTTATATAAGAGAAGAAATTTCCTCACATTGATATGGAAATTATATGGGCACAACAAGAACTCCTTCTTGTTGTTCTTGAGCTATAAATATGGATGAACACATGAAATCTCCAAACTAGAAGACCTCCTTCAAGTTGCACCAAGATTAACCCAAATAATCGACCCTTATTATTAACTAGATAATAAGATAGATATAATACTACTAATATTATGACTATATTACTACACTAGTAATACTTAATAAATATTAGTATATGAGAGTTTTAGTGAGAAGAAGAGTTTTTAGAGAGAAGTTAAACAAATTGAACAAAAATGAAGTAATTAGAAAAATGAACACAATGCCCATTTTAAGGCCATTTGGCCGGATGTTTTAGTCCACAATTGGACTATTATTTTGTTCAATTTTTGTCACATGCATTAGAGTGGAGTGTTTTAGTATATATGATGATTATTCTTACTTGTAATGTCACTTTCATAAGTAACTAAATAGTAAAAACAAGAACTAAAATCATCACCTTTGAACTACAACATAACCGGCCCATTTTGGCCTAGTTGGATCCATTTTGATTTTTGATATTGGTCTCACAAATACTTATTGATCATATGGTTAATTATCTTGTATAATTAAGTGTTAATTTGATCATATAACAATTATATGACTCAATTAAATAAATAATATGTACTTAACATTTTAAGTAATATTTTACCATTATATCAATATATAATGGGTCCCACAATGCTTAGGTAATTTATTTTACAACTCCTTGTAAATATAATTAACTAATTACCTCTATCTCAAAACCTCAAATAATTTAGTAATTTAACGATTAATTACTAAGTTAAATCTTATTTAATCGTATTAAAATAAGATATAAATTTATTAGTCAATTATCGCATAATTGAAAAATAAGCTTAATCGAATTTGAGTTCTTAACTCAATTTCTAACAATTAACTCTCGTACATATTGAATATATGTAATGTACTAATTAACTGTATCGTATACAAATAATTAGTTACTATTTGGATTTCAGCCTTTAGGTGTGACCGAAAGGGATCAGTTGATCACCGCCGTCAAACGACAATAACGTCAAACTCTAGTTAGCCAACCGTTATTGATTTACGTTAATCAACTGACTAATCATATATATAGTCAATAATTATCCCAATTATATTCCATAATAAGATTTATTATGTGGCGCACTATTGTGGAGGACACCTACTCCAACAGATCCGGCCTCAAGGTCTATAAAATGAGCATTTTGTGTTCATTTTATAAGAACTTCATTTTGTGCTTGTTTCCTTACTTGTCTCAAAAACCTCATCTTCTTACTAAAACTCTCAAACACTAATATTTACTAAGTATTACTAGTGTAGTAATATAGTCATAATATTAGTAGAATAATATCTATCATATTATCTAGTTAATAATAAGGGTAGATTATTTGGGTTAATCTTGGTGCAACTTAGAGGAGATCTTCTAATTTGGAGATTATTTGTGTTCATCCATATTATTAGCTCAAGAACAACAAGAAGGAGTTCTTGTTGTGGCCATATATTTTCCATATCAATGTGAGAAAATTTCTTCTTTTATATAAATGTCTTTATATTTGCATGCATGTTACATAGATCATTATAAACTAAATTAATAAGTAATTTAGTAAATAATTAGAGGAGTCTAATTAAGGTCTATGGACTTTCACCAAGACCTTTTAATTATTTGAAATCACCCATCTTTATTACTTCCTCCATTAAACTCCACTCTACCACTTTCTTTTTTGTACACTATTCACAAGCGATCATATAATTGCAATTTTCTCTCAATATATAAGTAAAAAATATATTCATGTGTGATCTTCTTTGATTCGTCTTTACGAGTACATTATTAATATCTAACTTTTATAATTTTTGCAAACACGTAGCTAACGATATTTACCGTGTAAAACACGTCTCGGCAAATGTGAAAAAGTTTTTTGGTAGAGTGGAGTTGAATGGAGGAAGTATTTGTTTAGTAGTCATTACTTACAATCAATCACAAAATAAATACCCCTTTCTTATTGTTACTGTTGGAGTAGGTGTCCTCCACAATAGTGCGCCACATAATAAATCTTATTAAGGAATATAATTGGGATAATTATTGACTATATATATGATTAGTCAGTTGATTAACGTAAATCAATAACGGTTGGCTGACTAGAGTTTGACGTTATGTCGTTTGACGGGCGGTGATCAACTGACTCTTTCGGTCACACCTAAGGATGACATCCAAAAGTAACTAATTACTTGTTAAGATAGTCTAATTAGTTACAGTACATATATTCGATATTGATAAGAGAGTTAATTATTAGAAATTGAGTTAAGAACTCAAATTCGATTAAACTTATTTTTCAATTATGCGATAATTGACTAATAAATTTAGATCTTATTTTAATACGATTAAATAAGATTTAACTTAGTAATTAATCGTTAAATTACTAAATTAGTTGAGGTTTGAGATAGAGGTAATTAGTTAATTATATTTACAAGGAGTTGTAAAATAAATTAACTAAGCATTGTGGGACCCATTATATATTGATATAATGGTAAAATATTACTTAAAATGTTAAGTACATATTATTTATTTAATTGAGTCATATAATTGTTATATGATTAAATTAACACTTAATTATACAAGATAATTAACCATATGATACATAAGTATTTGTGAGACAAATATCAAAAATCAAAATGGATCAAACTAGACCATAATGGCCAGTTTAG
>JAIUZE010043360.1:0-11159 GCA_022085475.1 Heliosperma pusillum | reverse complement strand
GCATGAAAAGTGACTCATATAGTTTGAATGTTAGTTATCATGGACATAAAGTAGATGTCACTCGATTTTAAGCCATCATTTTAGTTTATTCAGTCTCGCATGCTAGATATTAGTTCACTTAAAATTGAATTAAAATAAAATTTATGGGATCTTCCTTTAAACCTAAAATTGAGACTAGTCTTTATAGGTCAAACTACTATGAATCCCTTCTTCGTCGGTAGGCATATAGGACCTTACTCTCTATATGACCCCTTCTACGTTGGGTAAGTACTGTGTGTTGACCTATTTTATCTCAACATTATAATCCTAAGAGTTTCTCGTGATTATGGTGGACTAAAGATAGAATTTACAGAAATTTATCGACCAAGAATTCTAAAGGTGGAATTAGCCAAGAGGTTGAGTTATCAATTTACAGATAATTAAGTCTTGGGATCATTTATATAATTCTTGAGGGAGGTCAATTGTATAAATGCTCGAGTCTTTGCATTAAAACAAATTTTGCACTAGACTTAAATTCAAATCGATGAGTATGCTTATTATGATTTTTCTTCTTTTTTAGAGTAGAACTCGTTTATATTGATAATACTGCATATAAAAAATGGCTGGAAATACTGATATCCCTATGCCAAGTGCCACGCTCGCGCGCGAATCCTGGCTTAAAGCTTTTATGGACCACATGAATCAGTCCACGCGACTGAAGAATGACGGGTCCAACTTTGCGGATTGGGAGGCGGCATTACGGAATGCTGCCATTGCTGACGGTAAGCTCAAGTACTTGACTGAGCCAATACCGCCAAACCCAGGCCCCAATGCGAGAGCTAACGAGACATTTGAATATAGTGACTTCGTTATGGAAGCGGGTGCGATAAAGAACGTACTCATCTTTGCAATGGAAAGCAATTTGCAAAGACGCTTCATTGCCCAAGGTGCAAACAAGATTTTCACCACGCTCACTAACGAATTCTCAAAAGCACCAAGGATCGTTACTTAAGAGCATACCTGTCGCTTCTTTGAGGCGAAACTCTAGAAGGGCCAACCGGTTAGCCCACACATTCTTGATATGATAGAGAATGTCGAGAAAATGGAGGCACTTGATTGCAAAATCAGTGAGAGCATAATCATTGACCGTGTGCTTCATTCACTTCATGATGGTTTTGCCTTTTTCAGGGCAAATTACTATATGAATGATATGAAGAAAAGTCTTCATCAGCTACACTCACTTCTCGTACAGACCGAGAATGATATGAAATTGAGTGGGAGCATGAAGCGAGATGTTCTCATGATTTCCAACAAGGGCAAAGGTAAGGGCAAGGCTCATGGCGACCTAGCTGTAGGAAAGCCAAAGTTTAAAAAGTCAGGAAACGGCAAGAGTGGGCCTGGTGAGACTAGTGGCTCACAAGGAAAGGCAAAGAGCTAGGACAGTAACATGGAATGCCACCATTGCCACAAGACTGGGCATTGGAGGAGGAACTGTCCCGTGTACCGTGAGGACATAAAAGCAGGCCGCGTCACTCCTGTTGATATGTCATCTTTTATTAAAGGTTGGTGACAAAGATCAAACTTATCTATGGCACTGCCGTATGGGACACATAAATGAGAAACGTGTAAAGAAGCTCATTGACAATGGGACTATCTCCCAATTTGATTACGAATCATTTGGCACGTGTGAATCATGTCTTATCGGTAAAATGACTCGAATTTCCTTCAAAGGTGTTGGAATGCGCGCTAGTGACCTATTAGGACTCATACATACTGATGTATGTGGACCTATGTGAATAAACGCAAGAGACGGCTATAGATATTTTATCACTTTCACGGATGATTTGAGTAGATACGGATATGTCTACTTAATGAAGCATAAAAGTGAGTCCTTTGAAAAGTTCAAGGAATACCAGAATAAGGTTGAAAACCAACTGGGAAGAAAGATTAAAGAACTTCGTTTAGATCGTGGTGGCGAATATCTTTCAAATGAGTTTGATCAACACCTCAAAGACTGTGGTGTAATATTACAGTTAACTCCACCTGGAACACCTCAATTAAATGGTGTGTCCGAACGGAGAAATCGAACATTACTTGATATGGTTCGATTCATGATGAGTCACACGGTAGTACCTGATTCATTATGGGGTTATGCTCTTTTGTCATCTGCTCTTATACTTAACCGAAGTCCGTCTAAAGCTGTAGACATGACTCCATATGAGTTATGGAAGGGAACGGTCCCTAACCCGTCCTTTATTCGGGTTTGGGGCTGCGAGGCTTATGTCAAGTGGAGACACGAGGATAAGCTCAGCCCGCGATCGGTCAAGACATACTTTATTGGTTATCCAAAAGGAATGTTTGGTCATTACTTCTATTCGCCTACCGAACAACGAGTTTTTGTTGCGGCTAGTGCGAAGTTCTTAGAGAAAGAGTTTCTCGAGAATAGGTCAAGTAATAGAACCTTCGATCTGTTGGAGATTCAAGAACCAACAACCGAGCAACCAATGGAGGAAGAGGTTCCTTCAACTTCTGCTACAGTTAACATCCCTATGGAACCTAGGAGGTCGGGTAGAGTCTCCATTCCTCCAGACAGATACATTGGTATTGTCGAGGAGAATGAGAGAGATGATGTTTTACTCCTAGAGAGTAACGAACCCGCTACCTATAAAGGTGCCATGACCTGTTCCGACTCTAAGCTATGGCTTGAAGCCATGCAATCCGAGATGGACTCCATGTATGAGAATGACGTATGGGATCTTGTTGATTTTCCTGATAAGGTACGGCCTCTTCAGTGCAAATGGCTTTATAAGATAAAGCATTCCGTAGAAGAACAACCAGACACCTATAAGGCACCACTAGTAGCAAAGGGTTTCACTCAAGTGCAAGGATTGCATTATGATGAAATTTTTGCACCCGTAGTTATGCTGCGTTCCATTCGGATAATTTTAGCTATTGCCGCTTTTTATGACTATGAAATTTGGCAGATGGATGTGAAAACCGCCTTCTTAAACGGTTATTTGGAGGAGGAATTGTACATGGTACGACCCGAAGGTTTTATTGATCTTAAAAATCCTAAGAAAGTTTGCAAGCTTAAGCGTTCCATTTATGGAGTTAAGCAAGCTTCTCGGAGTTGGAATCATCGTTTCGACCAGGTGATAAAAGAGAATGGTTTCACTCGATCGGTCGAGGAACCATGCTTGTTTGTCAAGTCGAGTGGGAGTAAGATTGTCTTCTTAATATTTTATGTTGATGACATACACTTGATTGGGAATGACATCCCTCTCTTATCTTCGGTAAAAGTATGGTTAAAGAACCATTTCCAGATGAAAGATCTGGGTGAGGCACAACGCATATTGGGGATCCGTATCTATAGAGATAGATCACGACGGATATTATCACTAAGTCAGGAGTCTTATATAGATAAGATTCTTGAGAGGTTCAGCATGACCAACTCCAAGAAGGGGAACCTTCCAATGATTTCTGGGATGCATTGGAGTAAAGCTCAGGCACCCAAGACATCGGAAGAGGTCGAGCGCATGAGTCGTGTTCCTTACGCATCAGCTATAGGATCGATCATGTATGCCATGATATGCACACGTCCGGACGTGGCATATGCATTGAGTATGATGAGTCGGTACCAAGGCAGTCCAGGTGAAACACACTGGATGGTTGTCAAAAACATCCTTAAGTACTTACGAAGGACTAAGGATTTGGTATTGACTTATGGAGGAGACACTGAGCTATGCGCAATAGGTTACGCAAATGCTAGCTTCCAAACAGATCGAGATGACTCGAAATCTCAGTCTGGATTCGTCTTTACTCTTAATGGCGCTGCGGTCAGTTGGAAAAGCTCCAAACAGAGTGTTATAGCAGATTCTACAACTGAGTCCGAGTACTATGCCGCTTCAGAAGCTGCAAAGGAAGCTATATGGATGCGTCAGTTCTTACAAGGACTAACCGTAGTTCCTAGTTCGAATGACCCTATCACCATCTATTGTGATAATAGAGGTGCCATCTTCCAGGCTAAGGAGCCTAAGTCCAGCAACAAGTCTAGACATGTACTTCGGAAGGCTCACATGATCCGAGATTACGTGGAGCAAAAGGAGATAGTGATTGACAAGATTGCTTCGGATGACAACATCGCGGACCCTCTCACTAAACCGTTAAAATATGATAAGCATGAAGGGCACGTTATTTCCATAGGAATTAAACTTGTTCCTGAGTTGTAGTAGCTGTTTTATGTGAATTAGATAAATGTATCTTTTTTCATGCACTATTTATAACATCATCGTATTGTTTCATATTTTGTTTTTCATGTGGATTGTACGACAACATTGAACGCCACAAAGTGAACTGAATTACATTATAATTGTTTTGGTCCGTAATCGCCTACATGAGCTGATAACTCTGGCAATTATACTGTGAAGTTGATTGATGGTGGGTTCAACGAGCCATAAGTCAAACGGTTGACTGATCGATCACAGATACGAGTTATAAAGATACCTCGTAGGACATCGTGACAACGTTATGGAGTCCTAAATGTTTCAGAACATTCGGTGCCGGGTCGTGGATAGGACGTTTATAGTGTTCCTAAGAGTCGATT
The DNA here is from genome assembly GCA_022085475.1 of Heliosperma pusillum. NCBI lineage: Eukaryota > Viridiplantae > Streptophyta > Magnoliopsida > Caryophyllales > Caryophyllaceae > Heliosperma > Heliosperma pusillum. Next base: position 6,577 of record JAIUZE010043360.1, on the reverse strand, counting down.
CTTTTGATTATCGACTGTCTCTTGAGATTAAGGCAGTTTTTGGGTGACTTTGGTTTCTTTCTCATGGTCGACCGTAACAGAAGGCTAAGTAGATTTTTACTGGGTCATTTCATACTGTGCTTGTATCTGCAGGATTCGAGTTGAGGAAAATATCCAACCTTTATCAGGTTTTGTTATTTCTCAGGGCCACTCGAGGAGTTGCAACTGAAATGCATGGTCATGCTCGAATAATGATTCGTTTATCAGTTAAGTTACTCTCTAGTCGGGAAAACCACTCTTGATACAGATCGCTTGTAAAATGCGACCTTTGTAAATACGGACTTTGCAAATTGTTTTACATTGAGTGGGAGAAATTTATGGATATGAGAATCGGGTTATCGCACATAAACTTGTAAGGACAAGTGGGAGATTGTTGGAGTTAGTGTCCTTCACAGTTAGTGTGATAACATGAATAAATCTCTTACAGGTTCACAGGGTATACTTAGTATTCTTATCAGTTGATTAACGTTTATCAATAACGGTTGGCTTGCTAGGAGTTTGACGTTATTATCATTTTAATGGCGGTGATCAACTGGTCCCTTAAAGTCACACCTATAGGATGTGTCTGAGAGATGTGATTATCTAAATAATATAATCATATTGATGCCTTATTAGATGACTAAAAGGTTAGTCGATGTATATGACTAAAAGGTTAGTCAATGTGATGATGATACGATTATTTAATAACGATAAAATAATATTAGCTGAGACAAATTAAATGTAATTCGTAATTGAATATAAACCGTTATATTTAATCAATGTATATAATGTAAGCTTAAACGAATTAAAATGTTAATTCGTAATTAAACATAATATGTTATATTTAATTAGCAAATTATAATTATACGGATATTTATAGTTGACGTATATATTGTATTACATGCTAATATAACCGAAAAAGGAAGGAGAAAATAGTCTTTTTATACTCCTAATTTTTGGCTAATAAGAAAAAGAATACGAGCAATTATCTGCTATTATTCTTTTATGGTAACTAGGTCAAAAACCCTAATTACATGAGTAGTTAAAAGAGGAGAGACTCCTCTTTCTAACCCTAGTCTATTCGGTCGTGATAGAGCAAGAGGAACAAGTTTTTCTTCTCTTGAATTCCCTCTATCATTGATCATCACACAAAAGAAAAATTAGCATTAACTTTTCTCTAAAATTCTAGCACAAGCAAGGCATATCTCGGAGCATCTTGGGTGCAACAGTTAGGAGAATATCGATTTCGATATTGTTCATAGGCCTAATTTGCTAGGACCAAAGGTTAATTCTAAATTCCTATAATTTTATATTATGCAATTCATTTATGACTCGTAACTCATATACTATAGTTTCGTTATAATCCGTAAAATTAATGACGAAATATACCGATATTTCCTACAAGTAAAACTCTTAGTTTGGCCTTTCCTAGAATAGAAAATCATATAATCTATTACAAATTCGGAAACCAACTACTTTGGTCCCTTGAACTTCATAAGCACACCTGCCAAAGTCACTGTCTCTCTCGGAACGCCTTTCCGAATGGCACCGTCTTTGGGAAACTCCTGTATTACAAATAATTACAAAATATATAATAAAATTACAATAAATTCCTATTATACATTTTTAAAATAAAATAATACAATAAAAGTGATACGAGATCACAATAAGTTACAACCGAATCAATATTCCCTTACATTCCGGGCAATACCGATTAAAACTATGGCCATACAAGGAATAAATTACATAATTCCAAATTACATAAACCAAAATATGACATTCATAATAAATATGCAACATTATAATATGTATAAAACATGCTTATTTTAAATGCCAAATCGCCCAATATTACGGTTTATATCTTATATAACCCGGTTTATATCTTATATAAAACATACTATTTTTAGTATTTTAAACATCATTTTACTCATTAAAATATAATAAAAAGACTAAAAATCATATTTGAGCAATATAAATTTTCATAAATCATCAAAATGACCTAAACTTATATTAGGACCAGAATATATTGACATGCAAAAGACATTGTGCTTTTATCTTATAAAACACAAATTACTAGTTTTCTTTAAGTTACATTAACTAAAAAAAACTATAAATCGATTAAGCATGCAACAACCAAAGCTCTTGATACCGCTTGTAAGTTTCTTAAACTCAATATTAGACATTTCTAATATCATAATACTAATAGTTTACTCTTAAACTATATGGACCTTATGTATGCATAACAAAAGATTAAGTAAGGAACAAATTCTTACATTGCTTATGTGAACTGGGCATAATATTTGAACTCCTTTTAAATATTGATCTTGAGCTAGTATGATGAGGATGATCTTTCAAGTTTCAAACTAGAAACTCTCTAATAAGTTGCACCCAAGACTCCTCTTAATCACTACTAAAAGATACTACACTAGTATATTATGGTAGTCTCCCTTAAAATAATGTAATAACCTCTTATTACTACACTAGTAATGTTACTAGAAAATATGAACTTCAATTTCTAGAACTTCTTAAGTTTTAGTGAGAAGGTGGAGGAAAAATATAGAGAGATAAGCAATTTGCATGATTGATTTTGAATGAGATGGATGGAGCCTTATAAGTAGGAAAAATTCCCTCTTATTTTGTACATATGCACCAGCCACATGCCCCATGGTAGGGTGTGTGGTCACTTTCATTTTGTTCTTCACAAGAAAGGTTGAGTGTATAGGTTTATGTAGTAATGATTTGGTCTAATTCTTAATTAGAACAAAATTACAAACTAAAATCCTACCCACTAAACTCACAAAACCGGTGGACCCATGTAAAATGGGTGTTCATTTTATTTTTGCATTTTGTCATTTGTCACATATGTGACATGTGACTTGTAACATGTAATTTTAGCTTATAAATGTGTATTTAACCAATTTAAATGCAATTTCATAACAAATAAATTAAACTTAACATTTTAAGTCACATTTTATAATTACATATAAATAAAATGGGTCATCTCATATTTGGTTAATATAATTCACAACAATTTGTAATTATAATCAACCAATTTTGCTTATCTCAAATGTTTCATAAACATAATGCATTCTTAGTAATATAACAATTAAATTACTAAAATGAATCTTATTTAATCATATTACAATAAGATATATTTCTCACTTACATTATAAACTTGTTTCAATTTAAGGGATTAATTAATCTGTATCATTATACAATTAATTAATGTACATGATTAGGGGATTGTCCTTTAGGTGTGACCTCAAGGGATCAACTGATCACCACCGTCATACGACAGTAACGTCAAACTCTATTGAGCCAATCATTACCGATTTATGTTGACCAGTTGACTATAATATTCATCATCCTTTTATATTCTTATTATTGAGATTTAATTACGTGATCACACTATTGTTGAGGAGATTTACTCCAACATAGCCTTGGTCACTGGGACTAGGTTACTCCTGGCTTTGCGGTTCTTACTCGCTACATGAGGGTCATGGTCAGGCCGGAGCTGATGGAGAAGGGGACTTCTCCTGCTACAGTTGGTCCTGGACTCTTGCTAGAGGTATGAACCTTCGTTTGAAACTTATTGAAAGATCAATAACCTTGTTTTGATTGAAATATCAATATTTGATTTTGATACTGTTATTACCTTTTTTGCAGGCGTGGGTGTACTCGTACTTTCTGGGCTTCGCGCCCAAGAGGATGGAGCCTGAGCCGAGGGCGTACCAAGTTGTGATGTAACAACCCGAAAAGTACCCAATTTGCTTAAGCAATAGCTTATGGATACTTTTCAGTAGAACTTAAGTTTTTAAAATAGGAATTTTTGTTCGGAGCCTTATTTTGAAATTCAGCGTTCGTATTTGGAATTTTTGAGAGATTCCATGAAAAGACCGTTTTTAGTCATCTTTGACTTTTCTTGACTTTTAAGTCGTCTTTGACTTTTCTTTGACTTTTTAAAGTCGTCATTGACTTTTTCTTGACTTTTAAGTCGTCCTAAACTTTTCTTGACTTTTAAGTCATCTTCGACTTTTCTCGACTTTTCAGTCAACTTTGACTTCCGTTGACTATTCCCGACTCGTCTTGCGATTTTGAAGACCGAAATTTTATTTGAAAAAAATAATATTTTTGATTTATTTTTATTTAGATTTATTAAGATTTATCATAATTTAATATAATTATTTTGAATTTATTCGGAATTTAAAGAAATAACGTTTACGGTTTTAACCGAACGTCATTTAACTATTCCCGACGCATCGTAATGCGCGCAACAAAATCGAAACTCGACTTTGGCATGAGTCACACGCCCATGTCATCGTTTTCCACTCACGATTGGATATTTTAATTGATTCGATTTAAATAATACAAATATCTTAGATATTTGTTACTTTATTGATCCGTCAACGGAGATTACGCAAATCGAGCAAAAACAGACCCGGCAAGCACAAGACCACACGGCTCATTTTCCTCTCTAATAGCCCTTGATATTTGTATTACTTTTGATTACAAAATCATAATATCTAGATCACTATGTGCTTTATCGATCAATTAACGAAAATTACGCAAAACGCTCGAAATCAGACCGATTCTTCACCATACCACACGGCTCAAAAGTCCTCTAATAGGACTTGATATTTCATTATTTTTCATTACAATATCATAATATCTTGATATTAACTTTATCGTAAATTATATTTAATCGTTTACCGTAAAATAATTATTAAACGCGAGTCAATTACGGAACAACAATTTCAAAACTCGACACCTTTATTGGTCTATAATTACACGGCACACACACACTCCACTTTACTCACAAACAACTTTTCATCTTTCAACAAATCAAATAAAGATCAAAACATCACTTTATTTAATCGTTCTTCGTGTTCTTCATCGTTCATCAATCGTTCTTCATCGTTCTTGAGCAAAACCTTTATAAAATCTTCGTTTCTTAATTAAATCCATCCTAATTTATATTTCTAGACTCTCCTCTTCGCTCCTCATCTTCACGTATGTTTTAATTTCAATTCCCTCAAGATCGTTTTCAACACTTTAATTATGGAAATTTATATTTAAGTTCTAATAATGTTTTCCTTGTTATTTCTTATAGGAGAAGACTTTGAAGACGAGTTTGGAGACTCGTATATATTGGGTGAAGATTAGGAGAAGGGTTTTTATTATATATTTCTTATTATTATTTTGGGTGCTAATTATTTTGGCTAGCTAAGGTAACAATTCCGTTTTACTCGACGAATTAATGTCACATAGGTTTTAGTTTATGTTCATGTTATGGTTATTTAGGATTTGAGTTAGTAATATAGCCTTTAGTTTTATTTATTTGGATTTTGGTTCATCTTTATTTTTGGTTCATGTTTTTATGATTTATGGATTTTAGTTAGTAATATGTTAAGTAGTAATTATTATGTTGTTTTATGATTTTTGATGATTTTTATGTTTTATGGAATTTTTATGTTGTTTTATGATTCTTGATGATTTTTAAGTTGTAGTAAATTTTTATGTTGTATTATTGTTCTTGATGATTTTTAAGTTGTAGTAAATTTTTATGTTGTATTATTGTTCTTGATGATTTTTAAGTTGTAGTAAATTTTTATGTTGATTTATTGTTCTTGATGAATTTTTATGGTTTTTCATAAGTTAGGATTTTTATGTTGGTTATGAAATTTTAACAAGTTTAGTGTTCTTGAAGAATTTTGATGATTTTTAATAAGTTATGATTTTTGTGTTGTTTGGGAAATTTTAACAAGTTTAGTGTTCTTGAAGAATTTTGATGATTTTTAATAAGTTATGATTTTTAAGTTGTTTAGGAAATTTTAATATGTTAGTGTTCTTGAGGAATTTGGATGAATTATTTTTAATCATGATTTTTGTATGATAGTTGTTAAAAATGGTAGTTTGATGATTAAAACATGTTGTTATTGATTTGGTGTTGATTGGTGATTTAACCGAGAAAGGGGCAAGAACCGGGTCCAAACCAGACCGGTCCAGGCCGGTTCAGACCCGGTCTGGGTTGGTCAAGGTGGGTCCGGGTTTTGGTCTTTGGGTGGTGTCGATGTTTGATTGATTGGTTGTTGTTTTGACGGTTTTTAAATATGTTAAAGCATGCGGGAATTTTTAGGAAACGGTTTTAATGAAAGTTGTAAAAATCTGCCATTTTGAGCCAAAACAGGCCGTGGGCCCATCCAGGCCCATATTGGGTCCGGCCCATTTCAGCCCGTGGGTCCCACCTTGGGACTCGTGTCGGGTTTTGAGTTATCGTCATTTTTATCGCGTTTTGTAATAATTTAGCAAGCGAGAAATATTAATAAGTAAAAATATTTAATTAAAAAGGTTTTCATTAAATTATTATTTCTCACATGTTAGAAATTATAAGACGAGACCGTAGTTTAATTTAATATCCTTTTAGTCAAACGGGTTTTTGGTTATGATTTAATAATTCACCGGTTAGAAGTTTTATTAAAATAACATGTAATGATTATGTTGATTTTATGTCTATGTGATAAAGACTCCGTTTCTAGCCGGTTTGATCCAACGGGTTTGG
>JAIUZE010043350.1:0-10473 GCA_022085475.1 Heliosperma pusillum | reverse complement strand
AGCTATCACCTCGACTTGGCATTTCTGCATTCCCATATCTAGAACTCTAGTTATGACCATTTGAAGTTGACCCTTGTTTTGATAGTTTCCAAACTTGTGATTTTTGTGTTGTTAGTGTTGTGCTCTGAGCCGGGGTACCGGCCGCCTCCCTCTTGACCGGCCTAGAACACATCTGTAGTGATGTTAGGATTTTGGTGTTGTATTCTGTGCCGGCCCACCGGCCGCCGGTCTACTGACCGGCCTAGACTACATTTCTTTGTTTTTGTGATTTTTGGATTTTTGCCCTGTGTTCTGAGCCGGCCTACCGGCCGCCGGTCTGTTGCCCGGCCTGGAACACGGCTGTATGCATTTCCTTTATTTTCTAAAACTCGTAATTTATAATAGTTCGCATGATCGGTTTATCATAAAATTTTACGTAATGTCTTATAATATTCATGTTTAGGATATATGATATCTTATTCGCTTGTATCACATGTTTCGTGACGGTTTTCGATATGTTCCCACTTTGAGTCGGTTTTTACAAATGAGTCGGTTTGAGCACTATTTTGTATTGTGCTTTGTATTCTCCTTCCCTTGGCTACCTTCCCGTTCGTAAGGCTGGAATGTCGGAACGGAGAGGTATCCTACTGCTTAAATGCATGTGTTAGTGGGCATATGACGACGTTGTTGGGAGTTGAACGCTATGCGTTGATCGACCCGGCCGTCAAATGTTGTATACTTGCGAGGTGGTGTTATTTGCATGTAGCGTACCGCTTGTTATGTGGCTAGAGCTCTTTTCCGCCTCTTTCGTGAATGTCGACCGAATTTGGGGTACTCGGCGTCTATTTGATTGACCGAGTCTTGGATGCGAAATGTTTATCGCATGTCGAATCGGAACACGTTATTCCGAGAGTCTGGCCAGGTTTAGACTAGGACCGTATTATTATCGTCGTCCTACCGGAGGAAATTAGTGAACATATACGAAATGTGATCGGGTATGCGTTACAGGGAAATGCTTATCCCGTGGATGCCTTTTAATCATACTTGCCATGTACACGATGCTAGTGCGTTTCATTTACCGTGAGAAAGGTCGTCTTTGTGTAGTTGTCTTTGAATGTGTGATTTCATGATTGTATTCATGGTCATTGCATGACTTGACACCGTCAAGGTCTTGGTTCGTGAATGGATGGTAATATGTTGGATATTATGTGATCATCGCATGACTTGACTGGTTTGTCTGTCGAGTCTCAATCTTACCAATCTTATACCGCTAACGGTGAGTGAGATGTAAGCCCCTAGTGAGCGTATTCGATTGCCTAAGAGTGTCTTCACGAGTCTTTGTAATAACAGTGTTGGATGCGGATTGGATTTTACTATTTTATGATCTTATTCATTATATTTCGTTATGTGTACTATGTATTCTTTGGTTTTATCGAAAAATCTCACATGTATATTTATATATGCATGCTTTAAGCGTTTACTTTTTGTATTTCCTTAGATGTACGTAAAGGGATGTGATTGTATATGGCTGGGAGAAACCCGGGGAGTTATCCCCACATGATGTGGCGTTTCGATGTTTTTCATGAATGAACAGGTGTGGCTTGCTTGGCTTGCTGGATGCCGTTTTTTTGCGACTGATGTTTTGGGGGTCTCGGGTGGAGTTCGGGTGTGTGTGTGAGATAGAGCGGCGTTTTTGTCCCTGGAAGATTAACCTCTAGGACGATTGTAGCTAGTGCCTAAACACTTGTTCTTGTTAACATTTTTTTTGAGAGTTTTGAGAGGAGAGGACTCGTCTCTTTGTTTTTGGTCCTTTGTTATTTCCGCAACTTAGTTGTTGTAATATTTTGACACTCCCGTTTGAGTTAAACTTGCATGTAATAAAAGTTTTTTTTAAACAACTACATATTTCCCGCAATATAATTCACATGCTTGTTTTGTGTATTATTTCAGAATTCGCAGAGGGTTGTCTGTCACATACGGACCTCTTCAGTGCAAGTGGATCTACAAGATCAAGAAGGGCATAGATGGACATATTGATGTCTACAAAGCTAGATTGGTGGCAAAAGGCTTCACTCAAGTTCATGGTTTACACTATGACGAAACTTTTGCCCCAGTCGCTATGCTGCGATCCATTAGGATTCTCTTAGCGGTTGCCGCATTTTATAACTATGAAATTTGGCAAATGGATGTCAAAACCGCCTTCTTGAATGGGATTCTAGAAGAGGAAGTGTACATGACACAACCTGAAGGTTCTGAGGATAAATCCAACCCTAAGAAGGTATGCAAACTTAAGAGATCCATTTATGGTCTTAAGCAAGCATCAAGGAGTTGGAATCATCGCTTCGATCATGTAATTAAACAAACTGGATTCACTCGAAGTGTCGAGGAACCATGTTTATACATGAAGTTTAGTGGGAGCAAAGTTACTTTCCTTATCTTGTATGTGGATGACATACTTCTCATTGGGAATGACATACAAATGCTTACTTCTACCAAGGAGTGGCTTGGGAAACATTTCCAGATGAAGGATTTGGGAGAGGCACAACGCATTTTGGGTATCCGGATCTATAGAGATAGATCCAAGAGGATACTAGCATTAAGTCAAGAAGCTTATATAGATAAGATTCTTTATCGGTTCAAAATGAAAGACTCTAAGAGAGGCTTTCTTCCAATAGGTCATGGTATCACTCTGAGTAAATCCCAGAGTCCTACCGTCACCGAGGAGATTGAACGCATGAAGTTGATCCCTTATGCTTCAGCAGTTGGGTCAATCATGTATGCTATGATGTGCACTCGCCCTGACGTCGCCTATGCTTTTAGCATGACGAGTCGTTATCAAGCCAATCCAGGTGAGAGTCACTGGATAGCCGTAAAGAACATCCTTAAGTACTTACGAAGGACTAAATATTCGTTCTTGGTGTTTGGAGGAGAGACTGAGTTGCGTGTAAAGGGTTACACGGACGCTAGTTTCCAAACTGATAGGGATGATTTAAAATCCCAATCCGGCTATGTCTTTATGTTGAATGGAGGAGCCGTTTGCTGGAAAGCTTCAAGCAAAGCGTGACTGCGGATTCTACAACAGAAGCTGAGTACCTCGCAGCATCAGAGGCTGCAAAGGAAGCTGTGTGGATTCGGCAGTTCTTGGAAGGACTAGGAGTAGTCCCTACTGCCTCAGATCCCATCACGATGTATTGTGATAACAGTGGGGCTATCTTTCAAGCAAGGGAGCCCAAGTCTAGTAACAAGTCTAGACATGTACTTAGGAAATACCATGTAATTAGATATTACGTGGAGAGGAAGGAAATAGATGTATGTAAGGTTGGGACAGACGATAACATCGCTGATCCTCTAACCAAGCCTCTTACAAAGGCTAAACATGACAGTCATGTCGTATCGATGGGATTAAGACGAGTTCCTGAATTCCTCTAGATTATGTGATATGTAATAATTGAATGTTGTATCAATGTTTACATATATGATAATTGCATTCATTGTTCGAGTTTTATATGAGCTCTTTTATTTAGTATTGACTAAATTTATTACTTTGTTTTGTCCGAATTGGTTATAAGAAAGGTTGAACTCAATTCAAGTGAACATGATGAACTTAGTAATTGTCCCTAGTCATTTGCATAAGGTGACGTCTCGAAATGACTAGATTGTAAGTCGATCGATGGTTGGTTCAGCACCATGGCGTCATGGAGATGACTGATCGTTTACATAGACAGACTGTAGAGACACTCTGTCGGACAGTGACCATGATAGAGTCCCTTATCAAAAATTGTTGAAGCCTGGTCGTGGCGGGGATTTCTATTATATTCCTATGAGTCGATTCTTTAGACTGGCGACCATTTACCTGAGTCGGTGTATTTTCCGATTGACTTTGGTTTTTGTCCTAGGTCGTGCCGTGAAAGGAGGCCGATGGGCATCTACTGGGTCATGGTGATTTGCATTATCCAGTGTAAGTTGGGTCAACAGGAATTGTCCACCCACGTTGGGTATTAACATCTTCGGGCCACTCGAGGAGTAGTGACTGGAAATGCGTGGCCACGCTCGGAAGAGATCTATGGTAGATTTTCCGGTCAGACAGTTACTCTCCAGATCGAGAAAACCACTCAATTTATTTTCCAATCGCAAGTGCGACCTGAAAGACACCTTGCGATGAGTGGGAGGATGTGACGCTAAAGTGACAAGAGAATTGGTAGCACACAACTTGTCGAGACAAGTGAGAGATATTGTGGGAGTAGGAGTCCTCCGCAATAGTGTGACTACATGCACAACTTGTATCGGACAAGTGGGAGATTGTTGGAGCAAGTGTCCTCCACAATAGTGCATTTATATTATAAATCTCATTTTGGAATATTAGTGGGATGACTAGTATTTTGATACTCCACGTCAGTTGATTAACGTAAATCGATAACGGTCAGCTGGCTAGAGTTAGACGTTATTGTCGTATGACGGCGGTAATCAACTGACCCCTTTCGGTCACACCTATAGGATGAGACCCAAACAGAAATCTAATTATTTGTATACGTTACATATTAATTAGTACTTTATATATATATTTGATATATGTTTAGTTACGAGAGTTAATTATTGGAAATTGAGTTACGAACTCATTCCGGATAAGTTTATTAGTCAATTATACGATAATTGACTGAATAAATTTTACGTATTATTTTAATACGATTAAATAAGATTTTTGAATTTAATGATTATAGTAACTCCTTACTTAAGTTGAGGTTGGTTTATGCATATAGAATTTATTTGAGGTTGGGTTTAGGGTGGTAGAGGTGATTAGTTAATTATACTTAAAGGAGTTGTTGTAAAATATAAACTAACTAGGCATTGTGGAACCCATTATATATTGATATAATGATAAAATATCACTTAAAAGTTAAGTGTATATTATTTATTGATTTGAGTCATATAATTGTTATATGATCAAATTAACTCTTAATTATACAAATAATTAATCATATGATTATAAGTATTTGTGGGACAAATATCAAAAATCAAAATGGACCACATGACACTAGTGGGTGCCGAAAATTGGTAGTGTACAACATGATGATTGTTGTTTCTTGTATTACACTACATCTTGTTATCATGTCATGTTTATGACACATGATCATAACCTTACTCACATCTACACTCAACCAATTTGCATGGGATTATTTTAAGCAAAAATAAGAGGCCACATAGGCCATGATGGCCGGACCATAGTGTCCTTAAAAGGACAACTTTGTTGTTCATTTTGCTTGCTTGTTCATTCTTATTTTGTGCTTATCTCACTAAAATCCTCATCTCTCTAAAAACCTCTCAAATACTAATATTTTCCTATTACTAGAGTAGTAATAAAATCTAATATTAGTTCATCTTTTCACTTGTGTTTTCTAGTCAAAAACTAAGTGATAAGTTTGGGTTCTCTCTTGGGTGCATCTAAAAGGAGGTCTTCTAGTTTGAAGATTACAAGGAGGATCATCTATTTCTTTCTAGCACAAGAACAACAAGAAAGGTGTTTCTTGTTGTGCCCATATAAACCGAAATTTCCCAATGTAAGGAAATTTCTTCTTACTTTTTATTATGCATTTTAATTTGCATGCATGCTACATAGATCTTTATTAAACACTAAATTAACAAGTAATTTAGTAACTAATTAGAGGAGTCTAATTAGGGTCTATGAACTTTCACTTCACACGACAAAACGAAATATCTTTCTCCTAGCTTTTCCATGATAGGTCACACGTCGAACTCCGATAAGTAACGAAAAAAATGACAGCTGTTTAAAACTCATATCACGAAGTTGAGAACCCGACACGATCGAGCAGAGGACCTTTTCTTGATCGAGCAACCCAGTTGTTTACAGCTTTCGAGTTTCCTAATTTAAGTTTTTAATTAATTAGTATGTTATTATAAAAGGAAAAATCGTCTTTCATAATTAGGTTACACTTTATTCAATTTAAAAACACCTAAAACCTCTTAGAATTAGTTTGCTACTCATATTATTCAAGATTTATAAGACTATTGCTTTAATTCATCTTTGTAATCGTATTTCCTAATCTTCTTTATTGTTCAATTCAATTATTATAAATGCTTCAATTACTTAATTGTTCATCTTTTATATGTTATTAGATATGTTTAATTTTATCATTGTTGTTGTTAATTTAGATATTTTGAGTAGCTAATTCTGTAATCTAAGGTTAAAGGGGATTTATTTATGAAACGGTTATTAAATTGCATAAGTTGTTGTTCAACTGTTGTTTTAATTCTAGTTAGTTGATTTACTAATCAGAGTTAATTAATTAGTCATGCGAATTAGGATTACAACCGACCGGGTTAAGACTAATATAGGCAGCGACAATGGGATAAACTAGTTTAATGATAGCGATCACATGTTAAATCTAGATCTAAAGGGCATATTAGAATCGACTGATAATATGACCTTAAACAACTTAAGTGACCTTTTTATTGATTAAATTACATCTTCGGATAACATATCTATAGAACCTCAAACCCTAAACCTTTAATCTTATTGAATTCGTTTTTTACTTTATTGCACTTAGTTATAGCTAATCAAACCATCAAAACCCAGAGACTGTTACCTTTAAAGACAGACTTAGTTATCATTGTTGTTGTTAATTTAAATATTATGAGTAGCTAATTCTTTTATCTAGGGTTAAACGAGATCTAGGTTGTTAAAAGGGGATTGATTTTTGAATTGATTGTTAAATTGCATAAGTTGTTGTTCAATTGTTGTCTTACTTCTAGTTAATTGATTTACATATAAGAGTTAATTAATTAGTTTTGTGAATTAGGATTATCACCGACCGGGTTAAGACTAATATAGGAAGCGACAATTGGATAGACTAGTTTAATGATAGCGAATGCATGTTAAATCTAGATCTAAAGGGTATAATAGAATCGACTGATCTTATGACATTAAACAACTTAATTTATCTTTTTATTGATTAAATTACATCCCAGGATAACATATCTAGTGAACCTGAGACCCTAGACCTTTAATCTTGTTGAAGTCGTCTTTTACTTTATTGCACTTAGTTATAACTAATTAAACCATAAAAACCCAGAAACTGTTACCTTTAAAGACAGACTTAGTTATTACCAAATAGACTTTTACCTCCTCCATGTGGATTTGATACCCTACTTATATTACCGCTAACTATTAGTTAGCATTGAGTTAGGTTTACTTGGATTTAGGGGACACGACTTTACCCTTATCAAATATGGCGCCGTTGCCGGGGAATCAACAATTTTCTGTTTGTTTTTAATTTAGTTTGTCTTTTTGTTTGAGGGAACATCATTTCCTTGAGACCGTTCTTATTTTTTCCTTGTTAGTTTCGTTTATGCCTAGATCTAATCGATCCGAGATCCTACCATTCGATTCTGAACCATAAAGGACACTTCGCTATTGACGGAATTTTTAGAGATAAATTGGGATGCTCTGGAGATTATCATGATGTACAAATATATTGATGATGTGACAAGTTTATGGACCAAAGAGGTTGATGAGCTCGATTGGTTGCTTAATGGAGAGGTGCATAATTCTCGGATAGATTCCAGCCTTAGTGAGAGTGACATGTGGAAAGCTGAGCTAGATGCTTTGGAGGTTGCAATTTATCAGATAGAATCTATCGAAGAGGAGAACAAGGAGGACTATGGATTAATTAATGCTCCTAGAAAGGTTGAGGTAATATATTATTTTCCATTGAGACTGACTTGGGAAGTAATAAAGCATCTTATTTGCCCTTTATATTAATTTTTTATACTCCACCTTCTACTAGTCGGGGGAGCCGTTTGATGAGCTCTACTAAGTATTTTATCAAGAACTTGATAATTTGAGACAGTCCCTTCTGTTATTTCTATATGCACGTATCATATCTTGGTGCTACTTATGCTTCTGTGTAGCACATGCGCATATTTTTGACCAACTTTTGAGAGCACTAAGCTGTTTTTATTATGTCAGTACGTTAATTGATCTATAGAGTTCGAATGATCATGCGGGATGTTTACAGCAGGTGCTATCTATCCTTGTTTCTTTTTTACTGTACTGTTTTTAGTTTTATTTCCCCTTCCCTTTTATTCTCAGTGTCGTATAACCTGTTGTTGGATTTATGTGTGATTGATGTGTTGTTAGCGTCACATTGAGGACTCTGTGACATTTAGGTTTAGGGGAGAGTCTTTATTTATCTTGTTTTTTTGTTTATTTCATTGTGTGTTTTAAAAAAAAAACAAAAAATTGAAAATTTCAGAAAAATCCAGAAACATGTTATTTCTTTTATTAGGTTGAGTCTTGGTGAAATTGAATAATAATGATGATAATTTGCTTAGTTTTTGCATTTGAATGCCATCTAAGTCATCCATGTACATTGTTTTGACATGTTATCTTGAAAGCAAAGCTCAATGACCCAATCTTGACCGTATTTGTCATGCCTTTTGCTAATTAGATTTGATAAATTATGTTGCTAAATCACTTAAACTTCTGAGATCTTTAGAGCTTCCTAGGCCAGAAACATTAATAAACTGGTCTCATTTTCTTTAGGTCTGAGTGTGGTACTCCTTGTGGAATATATAACATCAAATTGCATAAGTGTGACTTTAGTTTCTTGATACTTTTACGCATTCATTTGATAAATTACATGAGGAAAGGCGATTCTTTTTGCTCAAATAAGCCTCACATAGCCAAAAAGAGTTGATTTTATACCCTTATTATTGAGTTCTGTATGTTTAGCCCGTTTCAGCCTTAATTTGTAGCCCGTTTAACAATCTATTTAATAGCTACATTCCTAGAATTTGCCTACCTTTTCGGGACAGTCGCAGTTGCTTGCTTTTCATGTCTACTTGTCTATTATGGTTGAGTCAGAACTTCGAAATGTCATTTGGATGAAGCAAGATTGTTAGAAATTATGCCAATTATTCCCTATGTTAGGAAAAGGTTGTATGAAGCACAAGAAAAATGGTTTCGAAAAAAAGAAAGAAAAAAATTCAAAAAGAGATGAAAAAGAAGAGAACTAAGTTGCTTCATTTGATTGTTTAAGGGGTAATGAAAGAGAATTTGCTAGATTCTACTGTATATTTTAGAGAGCAGTGTCAACATCTCTCTTGTGTTGTCAAAGTTTAAGATGATTTCTCTAGTTGGGTATTAGTTTGTGCTTAATATTGTAGAATTGATTGGTAAGTGTCATTGCGACTACCGGTCTTAGCCCCACAATCAATTACGTGCCTTGGCACAACCCACTTCTATACCTTCACTCATTAGCCTTCTTTATTATCCTTGATACATGTACTTTGATCTTTTACCTGCGAATGCGTATTAGTTGGGGAAAATATTACCATGTTAGATTGCATGCATGTTTCATAAGTTGAGTGAGTGTTTCTACTTCTTTCGATCTTTACAAAACTCACCCTTTCAAACACTTATGAGTGCATGAGTGAATCCGCGAGAATCCTACTAATTTGTCTTGCGAGATCGAAAGGTAATTGGTTTTGTCGAGTACGGTATCATGTAACATCTCGAGATTTGAGCTACGTTTTCTACTGCCCGTGCCTTTGAATTTGTTTTATTGGTACAACTTGGTTATTACTTTGTTATATATATGGATATCTTGGGATTTGTATATGCATTAACATTAGCTTTGAGTTGTCCGTTCACCATTTGTATGTTTGTCTTTGTATTAGTTTAGATTGTGACACCCTCAAATTTGCGGAAAGAAAAAAAATAATTTAAATACATACTGAAGGTGTCCGAAATAAAAAGGTCATTACAAAACGAAATAATATTATACAAAAGAAATATACAAGACGGGAGACATATCTCCCGTATAAATACGGAAATAAAAGAGTGTATAATAATATACAATCTAAGAACCGAATATAGGTCCAAGGTAAATACTTCGCTCGCTAGCTCGTCAATGTACCCAATGTATGCATCACAAACCTGCCAACCGCATTAAATATAAACACGAAAGCCACAGTCAGTGGGGAGTAACTCCGAGTTCTCCCAGCCACGAAATGTCGAGTTTAATAAAACATGAATAACATAAAAGCATTGTATATGGAAAATACAAAACTTAAACATATATGATATGCTTTTCATGTTATGAAACAATTAACTAACATATAACCTATCATATGAAAGCTATCATATGAAACCGATAATAAAATATAACAAGAGGTAGGGAAGCTGGTATACTAGCTCAGAGGTTACCCTGTAACATGGCCATGATACACTCAAACCCTAATCAACACGTAATCATGTGAATCACTTAACAATCGGTAATCCAAACTCTATCAATCTTAGCCGGCTTGCATCTCACCTTCTAAAACTCATATAATCATACAAACATGAAAGACCAATACGTCTACAAACAGGCATAAGTTCTTAGTACGGCGATAGTCTACTTCTGTAACTCGAGGCTATACCACAAGGTAGGAAAACATCCTAGTCTTAGACTGATCAGACCTAGCGACAACAGA
>JAIUZE010043348.1:0-13055 GCA_022085475.1 Heliosperma pusillum | reverse complement strand
CGGTAGACTCTTTTCCAAACTAGATTGGAAGTCGATTGCACAAGCCCTAAGTAAGTCTTCTAAAGTCTGGATAGTCCTCTCGGTCTGACCATCGGTAGCTAGGGGTGAGCAAAACCGGGTACCCGATACAGTTTTAATAACCGTACCGGGTACCCAGTTATTGGAAGGCCAAAAATTAGAACCCGGATCTGACCCGGTTTAACCGGGTACCCGAAAACCGAATACCCGAATCCGGTTTAATTGATAATGCTCAAACCTAGAAATCGAGTCCACAACATTAATAACGACTAATAAATAATATTCTTATATAATCCACTAGGATCATTATTACAAAATATAATTACTTGCAAAGTCAGTAGGTAAAATAGCAAAATACAAATTTGCAAAATTTCACACAGAAATTTGTCACTGATAAAGTGAGTTGCGTATATTACAAGTTTCACACAAAATGATTGGTGCTCAAAATTTTACCCATAGAGTCAAAATAGAAAACAAAATTTTACATACAACTTTTTTTTTGTTATTTTTAATTAAACCGGGTCAAAACCGTATACCCGGTTTTGATTTTCCCCGACCAGGACCCGGTACGGTTTTTTTAAAAACCGTATCGTATACCCGGAAATTCTTATCGTGTACCCGGAAATCCGTGTAATTCAAATCGTATACCGTATCGTATTTGTATATTAAAACCGTATCGTATATTTTTGCTCAACCATATCGGTAGCGGCATGGAATGCGGTACTCATCAACAACTTACTACCCATGGCTTCTTGTAAGGCCTTCCAAAATCTCGAACAAAACCTCGGGTCTCGGTCGCATATGAACTCCTTGGGAACACCATGATATCTGACGATCTCATCAACATAGGCTTTGGCTAGTCAATCTAAACTCCAAGTCTCCTTGATCGGAATGAATCTGGCACTCTTGGTCAAACGATCAACAATAATCTATACGACATCTTTACTTCCAACGGTCCTTGGCAAAGCCATGACAAAATCCATAGAAATAGATTCTCACTTCCATAGTGGAATAATATCCAAAGGTTGTAGCAATCCACCGGGCCTCTTGTGTTCGATTTTCACTTATTGGCAAGTAAGACATCTTCCAACATAGGACACAATACCACCTTTCAAATTCGGCCATCAAAATTATAGCTTCAAGTCTTTATACATCTTATCACCTCCGGGATGGATAGAGTAGGGAGAAAGGTGAGCTTCATCAAGAGTTTGCTTCCTTAAGTCAAGAGCATTAGGCACGAACACTCGGTGATGGAGTCGAAGGACACCTTTGTCATCGACCTTGAAGTCTTTGGCTTTTCCCAATAGAAGTTTGGCTTGAATAGACTTGTAGGTAGGATCATCAACTTGGTTTTCACGGATTTCGCGGAGAAGAACGGGTTCGGCAACCATGACACTAGCATAATCAAATCCTCGCTCCACGAACTCCAATTTCAACTTTCGAAACTCGACACAAAGATCATCGGGTAGCACCCACATAGCATTCAAGGCATGCGAAGATTTCCTACTAAGAGCATCGGCAACCACATTGGCCTTCCCTTCATGGTATAGCAACTCAAAATCATAGTCATTCACCAATTCCAACCATCTTCTTTGTCTCATATTCAACTTCTTCTGAGTAAATATGTACTTCAAACTCTTGTGATCGGTAAATATGCGACAATGAACACCAATAAGATAGTGTCTCCACACTTTCAAGGCATGAACCACGGCGGCTAATTCCAAATCATGAGTAAGGTAGTTCACTTCATGAACTCTCAACTATCTCGACGCATAAACAACCACTTTCCTACTTTGCATAAGTACACAACCCAATCCCATTTTGGAAGCATCACAATAGACATCAAAGTCTACACCATCTTCAGGCAAAGTCAACATCGGGGCGGTAGTCAACCTTTTCTTTAACTCTTGAAAAGCGGCTTCACAAGCTTCATTCCATACGAACTTGGTTTCTTTCTTCAACAATTGAGTCATCGGTCTACCAAGCTTTGAGAAATCTTTGACAAATCTACGGTAGTAACCAGCTAAACCAAGAAAACTTCGGACTTCTCTAGCATCGGTTGAACTTTTCCAATCCACCACAGCTTCAATCTTAGAAGGTTCTACCATTACACCTTCTTTAGAAATTACATGTCCAAGAAAGGACACCTTAGGTAACCAAAATTCGCACTTGGAGAATTTGGCAAACCACTTTTGACGACGAAGGACACCCAAAATAGTCCTAAGATGAATAGCATGCTCTTCTTCGGTCTTGGAGAAAATAAGGATGTCGTCGATGAAAACCACTACACACTTGTCAATATACTCACTAAAGTGCGGTTCATTTGATCCATGAAAATAGCGGGAGCATTAGTCAATCCAAATGGCATCACCTTGAACTCAAAGTGACCATATCTTGTACTAAAAGCGGTCTTCGGTATATCGCATCACGAACGGGAATTTGGTGGTATCCGGATCTCAAATCAATCTTGGAAAAAGTAGAAGCACTCACTACAACGATATCTTGGGAAACTGACGGTTTTTCTGACGGAAACAAAATTCCGTCAGTCATTTTTGATGACTGACGGACTACTGACGGAAAAATAAAACTGACGGATAATCCGTCAGTAACCGTCAGTATAAATTGGCGCGTTGACTAAGTCTAAGGCGGCAAAATTCACTTACGGGTACTGACGGAATTTCCGTCAGTAAAAACTGATACTGACGGATAATCCGTCAGTAATTTTCCATTATACTGACGGAATTTCCGTCAGTATATGCAAATAATGCAGTCAAACAGTAACGCAGTCAAACATAGGTTCTGACGGAAATTCCGTCAGAAACGTCTTCAAAATAATTCCGTCAGAACTCGTATGTTTATGTTGAAAGCGCACGAAGAACTCCGTCATTCTTCATTCCTATTTTCCCCAAAACCTAACCCCCAAATCAATTAAATCCCCATTTCCGACCACCGGTTACCTTACTACCACCGTCTACCTTCCTCCGGCTACCACTTTCCGACCACCACATCCTTGGTAAGTTTAATTAACTATTTCATTCTCTCTCTTTTCTCCTTTTGTTAATTTATATGTTGCTTATTATTTGTTTGTTGTAGATCCGACGACCACCACTAGTTACCTCTGACCGTCGACCACCACTAGCTACTTGTCGCCGCCGCATCTTGTCGGAAAGTGTTTGTTTATTTTGATCTTTAGGTAATATATTTACCTTTATTTTAATTTCGCCCTCCGTCTTAATCATTTGTTTGTCTTTAATTGACGTAGGATAGTAGCCATTATTTTTTTTGTTAATGAAATTTTTGTTGTTAAGTTAATTTCGCCTTCCGTCTTAATTATTTGTTTGTCTTTAATTGACGTAGGATAGTAGCCATTATTGTTTTTGATAATGAAATTTTGGTTGTTGTTAATATAATTTCGCCATGCGTCTTAATCATTTGATAATAAAATTTTTGTTGTTGTTAGTAGCTAGTTATTACATGTGTTTTGTATGTCCAAATTATTACATGTGTTGATATTGACTTAGTACCCGTTCAAGAATTACTCGTTAGGAGTAATTTTTGAATAGTCCCCGTATTGGGCCTGTCTTTCTACGTTTCAAGTCACTTAGGTAGTAAACACATAACTTGTAATTTATTAATGAGGAAAGAGTTTGGTAACAATTCCTTTAATGTTTTCTGAATGCATATGTTGAGTAAATATTTATTCAACATTGTGTATTTAGAAAACAAAGGGGAATTGCTGCCGAATTTTTTCCTCATTAATAAATTACAAGTGGTGGTTGCTAGTGACTTGAAACGTAGATTGATGGGTTTAGGTTGGAGTGATAAGGACCCAATTGAAGAAAATTAATTTTACTTGTTGATGAGAATTAATGTTTAATTTACTATGTGTGATTATTGATTATCATTGTTGTTAATTTCTGATAATTTATTTATATAACATATATATATTTAAATGTAGATACATAATAACATGAAAAGATTAGAACGACGGTGGATGTATGAAAGATTAGACGAAAAAAAAAACCCAAGCTGATATTTGCAAATGGGGTGAAAGAGTTTATTGAATTCGCGGAACAATCTAGTGAGTTTAAGGATTTAGGTGGTGAAATGAGGTATCCATGTAAGCAATGTGATAACTTAGCTTTTAAATCAAAAAGGGAGGTTCAAAATCATCTATGGTCGAATGATTTTACTGATAATTATTATGTATGGAAGTATCACGGTGAGAAACTGGCTACCGAAGAGAGTTCAAGTAGTATCGTAGTTAGTGAGAATCCTTACTGAGAGTTAGTTGAAGATGCATTACGTGATAATGTTGAGCAAATAATGGAGGCTCGACTTAATCACGACGACCTTAGCGATGAAGAAGTTCGTGATCCCCCACATCCCCAAGTTTCAGCCTTTTATAGAATGTTAAATAAAGCCGAACAACCAGTGTATGAGGGAAGTAGTATGAGTTTGTTGCAAGCGGCTGCTAGGTTGGTAGCACTCAAATGTGAGAACAACTTATCTCTTAGATGCGCCAATGGTTTTATGTCGTTAATTAGTGACATTATTCCAAAAAATAATCATATGGCGCGCAATTTTCAAGAGATTAAGAATTTGCTTAAGGGACTCCAACTACCCCATGTGAAAATCGATGCATGTCCTACCGGTTGCATGCTTTTTTGGGAAGAAAATGCCGATCTTGAGGAATGTACCAAATGTCATGCCTCTCGGTATAAAGGTAAAAAGAATTTAAGTGGCCGAAAGCGAATACCTTGTAAACCACTGACTTATTTCCCGCTTGCGCCAAGGTTACAACGACTATTTGCAACCAAACACATAGCGGGTGAGATGAGTTGGCACCATAAAAACTCTCGAGTAAGAGAAAGAGGGACAATGGCACACCCAAGTGATGGAGAAGCGTGGAAACATTTCGATAGAGAGCATCCAGAATTTGCAAGTGAGCCTCGCAATGTTCGCCTAGGTTTGTGTACAGATGGATTTTCACCTTATGGCCAATTCGGGAAGTCTTACTCGTGTTGGCCCGTGATTGTACCCCCGTACAACTTACCCCCTTGGTTATGCATGAAGAGGCAATTTATGTTCTTATCTATGATCGTTCCAGGTCCTAATAACCCTAAAGCAAAATTGGATGTCTACCTCCAACCGTTAATCAAAGAGTTGAAAGAACTTTGGGAAACCGGTGTGGATACATATGATGTCTCTAAGAAACGTAACTTTCAATTAAAAGTGGCATTACTATGGACGATCAATGATTTTCCTCCATATGGCATGCTTTCCGGTTGGTCCACAGCCGGATACCGTGCTTGTCCTTATTGTCTTCAAACAGATCCTAAATCCTTTTTTCTGAAACATAGTCGAAAGGTGTGTTGGTTCGATTGTCATCGTACTTTCTTGAAACATGATCATCCTTTCCGCAACAATTGTAAGTATTTTCTAAAGAATAGGAAAACTGAGGATACCACAGTTGCAATCAAATTAACCGGTGCTGAACTCTGGGATTCGGTAAAAGGTTTACCAAAAGTTGTCAAGTCTTCTGCTGAAGAAATGAAAAGATTGAAAGACGACAAAACTGAAGGTTGGTGGAAACAAAGCATATTCTGGGAACTCCCTTATTGGAAGACATCGTTGATTCGACACAACTTAGATGTTATGCACATTAAGAAAAACTTTTTTGAACAGCTTATCAACACGGTGATGAATGTAACAAAGAAAACTTCATTTGGCCCTAAGGGTAAAGCTGACTTTCTTGAGTATTGCTTGAAACGACCCATATCATCTAGGTTTGTTTTAGAGACAGCGGAGAAGAAGGCTCTATGCGAATGGGTTGCTAGTTTGAAATTTCCGGATGGTTATGCTTCAGATTTGAGTCGGTGTGTTGACCATAGAAATTTGGTGTTACATTCCATGAAAAGTCATGATTGTCATGTCTTTATGGAACGGTTACTTCCTGTTGCATTGAAACATTTACTCCCGACGAATTCTTGGAATGCTATAACTGAGATAAGCCAATTTTTTAGAGACTTGTGTACTTTTACGATTAAAGTTTATTCCATGGAACATGTAGAGTCAAGAATTGCGGAGATATTATGCAAGTTAGAAATGATATTTCCCCCTTCTTTCTTCAATTCCATGGAGCATTTACCTATTCACTTACCTTATGAAGCGAAAGTTGGAGGACCTGTCCAATATCGATGGATGTATCCATTTGAGAGGTTCCTTAATCATTTGAAAAAGAAGGTTGGCAACAAAGCTCGGGTCGAGGGTTCCATATGCAACGCGTTTTTGTTAGAGGAAATTTCTAATTTTTGTTCCCTATATTTTGAAGATCACATTGACACAAAAGCGAAGGACTTGGAGGTTGGTGTGAATTCCGATAACCAACTAGATTCAAATATACCCGAGTTGTTCAATGATGACTTGGGAAATACTACGAGGAAATGTATAACGAGGTACTTAAATGAAAAAGAGTTTGAAGAAGCTCATTTTTATGTGCTAAGAAACTGTGGGCAATTTTTAGAGACTTATGAAAAGTAAGTTGTTGATTCATTATTACACAAATAACTTTTCGTAATAAAAATTATTCATTATAGTTAAAACGTACATTACTAATTAAAAAATGTCTTGATGTCACGTCTTATTATTAGGGAATTTGAGACGTACATCAAACTCACATATCCTGATGTCACGTCTTATGATGATGTTTGGAGCAAACATGACAAACGTTTTTCGAAATGGTTGGGAAATGAAGTAAGATAACATTTCAATTTCTTATTAACTAATAATTAATATTGAGAATATAACATCTTAATATAATTAATATATTGTTTTATTGATATATAGGCTTATAGATTGAAGGATCCTTTAATAATAGCTCTAGCAGGGGGTACAAGTAACTGGGTGAGGACATGGAGAAGATATTCTATCAATGGCTATAAATTTCGTGCTTTTAAAGAGGGAGTTGATGTTCCGAAAGCTACTATAAGCAATGGGGTTTGTGTGAGTTCTACTGAAGGGTTGGACTACTACGGAACCCTTAATGAAGTAGTTGCGCTTTCTTATTATACCGAGCACAGAATTTATAAAGCCATATTGTTTAAATGTGATTGGTTTGATAATTCCCCACAAGGAGTTAGTATCCATAAGGTATACGGACTTGTCGATGTAAACTTAAAAAAGAAACTTCGTGGACATAACCCATTCGTGGCAGCTTTTCAAGTGGATCAAGTGTGTTATGCTCCTTATCCGACTACTAAGAAAGATAATCAATGGTCTGCGGTTTTTAAAATCAAGGCACGATCGTATGTTGATGCTCCTGTTGACGAAATTGTCTTCCAAGAAGATGTGGTTGTCAATAGTCAGTCAATTTCACCAATTTTGGTGAAAGTAAGGGGCGCTTGTGCTTGTGTGATTGGATGAGGCCTTTTGGCAAAGCCAAGTAAATTTTGGCCGGGGGGGTAGCCCCGCAATCGCTGCACGAAAGAAAAAGAATGCTCTAGCTCAGCTTTTTTTTTGTCCGCCATAAATGATACTCATTAGTAAGTTTATGTCGAAAAGTTTTTTGAAAAATGCAAGCATTTTTTTTTTTTTTACGTACGACCAGCGCGGTTGTTCATATTTCATTGTTATGGCCTTAGGGCATCTGGTCTTCAACATAAAATGAAAAAAGAAGAAATAAAGAGACACAAAGTGAGGATGAATATGAAGTGGTTGTTGAAAGGGGTGAAGGGGAGTATGACAAGGACATCGGTGATGAAGAAAAGAAAAAGATGATGAAGATGAAGAAATTCAACTAGTACAAAATGAGGAAGATGAGGAAGAAGTCGGAATACTTTTTTCAGATGATGAAAGTTTGTTGATTTGTAGTGATAGTGATAGTGAGGGTCACTAGTTAATTGTAATCTATTTGTCAAAATACAATTATAATCAAATTTGAAACTTTGCATTGTAATTCAAACAGTTTGCTCACGGTTTTTATATATTGAACTACCTAACAATTTCCATTGTATATAGCTTTTACTTATGCCAGGTGGGTCGTTTATCAGACGAATCATAGGTAGCACTAGTCGTTCTCGTCGTGCTGATGATGAGCGAAACGAGGAGGAGGAGCAGGACCAGGAGCAGGACCAGGAGCAGGAGCAGGAGCAGGAGCAGGAGCAGGAGCAGGAGCAGGAGCAAGAGCATGAGCAGGAGCATGAGCAAGAGCAGGTGGCGATCCCGACGACACAGCAGGAGAGTAACCGGATTAGTCTGTCTCGCAATCCTGCCATAGGCCAGTGGTAAGTGTCTAATTAATATATAGAATACTTTTATTATCGCAAACTTTATTTTATTATCACTTTTACGCTAACTTCTATTATCTTTTATTATCACGTTCGTTCTAATATGTATATTTTTCAGGTGGGACGACAAGCCGATCAAGCAATACGTCACTTGGTCTTTTATTCGTACCATAGGCCGAGAATACTTCACCAAATGGAGTGAAGCGAGCCACTACCAGCGTAGGCGGATGTGGGATTACTTTCAGGTATATTTTATTACGGTTGTATCTATTACTAAAAAGTAATTGTTTTCATTCAAAAAATGTAGTTATACAATTTCAGCAATTACTAACAAGTTGTTTATGATGAAATAGAATCATGTGAACTCGGTCGATCCGAACTACGACCCGAAGCCCGACTGGCAGAAACAGGTCACGAGGCGGATTACGTCACTTGTTAATGGCTGCAAGTATAACAAAAATAGGCCGGAATGGGTGCCCGAAAGTTGGTGGGAAAACATTAGAAATAGGCCCGAAAACGATCCCGAATTCGCCAAGAAGTCTAACATAAACAAGGCTAATAGACGGTCAGGTGGCGAGAAAGCAGTGGGCACCCATACTCTAGGCCGGAAGAGTTGTGCTGATGCGTTTAAAGAATTGGTAAGTCCTTTATTTTTTACTTCACATACAATTTGCATATTAATTATGAAGGATTAATATTGCCGATATATCAGTTAATGTTTTTATAATACTTTCAGGTTGATCCTACGCCGTACAAGTTGTTTGAGAAAACAAAAAAGAACAAGAAGGGCGAGTGGGTTAACCCTAGAGCTGCTAAGACAAACGTAAGTTTGTCTAATAATTACTAAGGATTTTTTTATATCCAATTTTAATACTCTTTATTAGCTTCGTTTTGTTTTGATTACTTAATACTTTTAATTATATAATTGTTTTTTTGTGGGTTCAGGATGCTTAAACCGAGGAGATGAGTCAGCGAACGCCAACTGGCGAGACTCCAAACGAATTCCATGCATTCTACAAAGCGGTAGAAGGATTCGATAAGAAGTCGAGGCTCTTCGGGATGGGAGACAAGGGGAAAGAAGTGTGGTATGATCCACCATGCAACAAAAGTGCACGCGCATCATTCTCCTACAATCCTACAGATTACACCCGATTCGCAAGTGAGAATACTCAAATGAAAGAGCAATTGAATTCACTTGCGAATGAACGAGAACATGAGCGAGCCGCCCGACTTGCCCTAGAAGCACAAGTACGGGCAAATCAGCAACAAATGGATCACCAAGCCGCGGCAATGGCTGCCATGCAAGCGGCTATGATGAAATTTCTTCCCCCGGAGTTATGCAGCAACTTCCCTCCTCCACGTCAAAGAGATGACAACGCGGACGATGGGCACGGTTTTGGAGGAGCTCCCGTTACCCCCTTAGGTTAGTAATGTTTAATCTACCTAAGTTAGGAACTGTTGAATTTGTAAGCTTGTAAAAACAAAGTTGTATGAATTTGTTTAACATTTTATGTAATGAATTCTTTTTCCAATTTCCATCGGTCTTTCCCTTTATTTTTATTGCCTTTTGTTGATTCCCGACCATGCGATCGATGTGAGTATGAATTACCGCTTTGCGGTGAACGTATGCATTTTCTGTATTGCAGGTTTTGTTGAAATTTTCACCGTTTAAAACAATGCAAAAACGCATTGTGGCTGGACAGCAGGCTGCTGTATCCAGCCACCAGTCTATTAAGTACTGACGGAAATTCCGTCAGTAAGTCAAGTCAATCTTGACTTACTGACGGAAAATCCGTCAGTATAGTCAAGATAATCTTGGCGGTACTGACGGAAATTCCGTCAGTAAGTCAAGTCAATCTTGACTTTCCAATCGAATTGACTGACGAAACTTCCGTCAGAAAGCCGTCAGAAGCTCAATTACTGACGGAAATTCCGTCAGGAGTCTTTTTTTCGTTACCAATTGAAGTGACGCGCGTTCCTGACGGAAATTCCGTCAGTAATTTAAATTACTGACGGATTTTCGGTGTTACTGACGGATTTTGTCCGTCAGTTTCCCGAGTTCGTTTTGTAGTGACTCTTTAGTTGATCGGACAAATCTTCAATTCTTGGCAAAGGATACTTATTCTTGATTGTAATTCGGTTCAACTCACGGTAGTCAATACAAAGTCTCATGGAACCATCCTTCTTCTTTACAAAGAGAACGGGAGCACCCCAAGGCGAGACACTCGGTCGAATGAAACCTTTTTCAATCATATCATCAAGTTGCTTCCTTAACTCCTTCAATTCGGTTTGAGCCATACGGTATGAAGCTTTATCTATGGGTCCGGATCCATGCACAAGATCAATGGAAAACTCAACATCACGCTCGAGAGGGATCCCGGGCAAGTCTTCGGGGAATACATCAACAAAGTCACGTACTATAGGTACATCTTCAATCTTTGGTAAGGAGGTAGTTGTAGAAGTCACAATACACAAGAACGCTTGGTGACCCTTTCTTACCATACCCATTCGGGAATGAGATCCCTTATAGGTTATTCTAACTCCTAAAGGACTCTTTAAAAAAATCTTTTGATCTCTACACTCGAATTTAGCACGGTACAATGCTAGCCAATCTATACCTAGGATTACATAAAACTCTCGTAAAGGAAACTTAAGGAGATTAGCGGGAAAGATAGTACCCGCAATAGAGATAGGGACATTAGGGTAAAGAGTAGAACATGAGATAATTTCTTCGGATGGTAAGGATATGGGAGTATCCTCACTATAAGTAGGCTCGATAGATAACTTATCAACATAAGTTGAAGACAGAAAGGACATGGATGCACCGGTATCAAATAGAATAAGGCACGGTTGCTCTAAGATTGAGAACATACCCGTAATTATTTCCGGATGAGCATCGGCTTCGGCTCGGCTTAGAACAAAGATAGATCCCTTGGGTTTGGCACTTGGAGGGGGCAACTTCCGATCGGGGCAATCATCATAACGGTGACCAGTCTTCTGGCAAAAGTAGCAAACATAAGGTCGGTTGAAGCATCCTACAACGGTTACAAAAGCAACCTTGAGCTTGAGCTTGAGCTTGAAGAGGAGCATAGGGCCTATGAGCCACATTAGAAGTAGCTCGGGGCGAGAAAGGAGCCCTTGCATTTGCATTTGCATTTGCATTTGGGAGAGGGTTGAATCTCTGCTTGTTGGCATAGGCATTGGAAGACGAGGGAGTAAACGACCTTTTCCCATAGAAGTTTGGCCTAGGTGAGAAGGAAGGAGGGAGACTCTTCATCATTGCTTCATCCTTGATGGCCTTCATGGAGTTCTCGGACCAAAGTGCATCATCATACAATTCTCCAAAAGAGGTAGAATTTCTCCTTACTTTGCTTTGGAGCAAAGCACTAAGCTTATTACGATATTAAAAAGCTCGGTCTTCATCATCCTTGATGAGCCTTGGTGCAAAGTGAGCAAGCTTGTTGAATTGAGTGGTGAAGTCTTGAGCCGTCAAGTCACCTAGCTTGAAATCAATGAATTCCTTGAGCCTTTGTTGTTTGAGTTCCTTGGGATAAAATCGGCCTTCAACAAGAGCCTTGAAACATTCCCAATTGAAATTGACTTCAAGAGTAGCGGTGGGATTAGTAATCGCCCACCAGTTGTCGTCTTCCCTCGCAAGAAAGTGCTTAGCAATCCTCACTTTGTCTTCTTCACGAACTTGGTACAAGTCGAATAGCTTTTCCATCTCCCGAAACCACTCCGAGAGCTCGGTAGGGTCCGGTTCTCCACCATACGGCGTGATCTTGCTCCTAGAAATTTGGCTACCCACCCAAGCATAGCCTCCTTGGTGATGGTCTTCTCTATGAGGAGGGGCATGGTCGACTTGAGCATTTGCCGCATCTTGTTGATTCCTTAGAACTTGAGTAAGAGCCTCTAAAATGACATTCTCTACGACTCGAGGTCTAACCATCTTCATAAGAGACAAAAACAAATCGAGGTTAATCCTAACACTTAGCATAAACAAAGAGACTACCAAGGAAAGTCCTTAATTTCTACCCATCTCTCATTTATTATTTCAAGGTGATCGGTTCTGTCGCGGTCCCGATACAAAAATAATTACCCGCACTTAGGCTAACAACATAAGGAATGTAATTAGGGATGTAGGGTGTCGATCCTCAGGGAGTACGTGTTAACTACGAATTGCTATGGATTGGTTTTCATTTAGGTTCGAGTCACTTTAGGTGTTTGTTTAAACTATTAACATAAAATAAAATGACAAGTATATAAATGACGATATGTAAATGACAAATATGTAAATTGCAAAAGAAAAACTCAGAACAGAAGACTTACCCGATCGGGTTGTCACGTACCCGATCGGGGAAACCCTCTGATCCGAATAATAACAACTAAATTCTATCTAAAGACGATATTTAAATGACAATATTGAAAGTCTAACTAACTAAACTATTAAACAACATAACAATAATAAAGTAAACTATCTAAAAACGAGAATAGAAAGACGATAAAGTAAACTAACTAGATAACAATAATGTAAACTATCTAAAACGGTAAAGTAAACTAACTAATGAAATTGAAATAGTGAAAGAGAAATACATGTAAAATTAATTAAAAGTCTCATAGATTAGTCGGAAAAATTGATCCATTTATCGATATAGGAACGTCCGAATGAAGATAAGAACATGAAAATACATCTCCGGACGGTAAAGAAATAGGAGTAGTTTCTCCGACTGAAGCTTTGAGCGGTAGTTT
>JAIUZE010043339.1:0-25939 GCA_022085475.1 Heliosperma pusillum | reverse complement strand
AGAAAGTAAAAAGCGTCTATCGGAAGTCCTAACACAAATGTAAAAATGAAATTTCGAATGTAGTAATACTTACATATCTCGCTCGGGCAGTTGGATGATTCCATTGCTCCTCACCATTAACCATTTTCCTATGGCTATCAAGAAATAGCTCCACTGCATTAGGGGCTATACCCCCCTTCTCTTTTGCCTTTAATAAAACCAAATCAAACATTAACTTCAAATTACAAATACTAACATTATACTAACAAAGTAAATTATCAACTTGAAATACTTAAATAAGTTCAAATTAGTTACCATCTTAGCAGCATGTTTAACAGCTTTGATTGACCCGTAGTGATGTGTAGTAGGGCCATCTTCGCCGCCTTTCTTGTTGATGGAAGCTTGTTTCGATCTCTTGATAAACGCCTTATTCTTCCGCTTCTCGATTAATGCTTTGAAAACATTAGGATGCATCCAACCCGGGCCAGTTGGATTCTTACCTCTTATCATTTGCCCGGCATCATACATGGCGTCTTTTAAACGCTTTCTACACGTCTCATTGTATTGCTTCCTACACTCATCCTCATACTTAGGATCCCAATTGCACAATGTCTACACATAAAAACAACAACACTTATAAATTAATAAAGTAAAAGTTAATATATATAAATACCCGAAAATTATCAAACCACGCATCCCTTTTACTTTTTGGAGTCTCTTTCCAGCTCAAATAAGGGACATCGTTGTTGTTTTTGAAAGACCGGCTAACTCTTCGGACCATTTGGCTATCGTCAAACCTATATCAATCTTTATATTAGAAAATGATATGTAACATGTTTATACGTTTAATTTATTAGAACAAAGATTATAAATAAGAAATTGTACCATAATAATCTCGGCTCTATATCAATAGGTAACTCTTTTGTTGTCGTAGGGGTTGTACTTTGGGTTGTCATCTCCCCCTCATTGTTGTTCTCTTCGTCGCTCGACTCCCCATCTTCTATCACCGGGTCCCCATCTTGCCACGACCTATGTCACACCCGTGGCTAAAGTATAATTAGCCACAAATTAATCCATGACAAATAATTCTTTTTAGCCACGACTTACCTCTTACCCGTGGCAACATAATTACTTAGCCACAGATTAACAAATACACGTGGCAAAAAACTTTTCATACTTGAATCAATATATTTTTATGTTAAAAAAAAACTTAAAAATTATTTTTTAAAAAAACTAGTAATGTTGAATGAAATTTATACAAATTTAGATAATATAAAAAAAAGATATAAAATGTTGAAAATAATTTGATTATTAAATAAATATTTGGTTTTCTTTAGTTTAGTTTAATAAGAATTTGAGACTTTTCTAAAATTACATACAATTAATAAATTAAATTTATCGTCTACATTTTGATTCGTTACAAATCAAAATTTTATTTAATGGTTTGAACATGGACATTATAATAACTTTATTTGAATATATAATTATGTTTATTAAAGCCGTAAATTTAAATTAATTTATTTTATTAAATTTAGTTAAAATTTTATAATCTTGAAAAATATTTTTTAAAGACTTTATCACATTTTAAAAACATACCATATTAAATTAAATAAATAAGCTATTTAATATCTGTAATTGAGAAGTTTAAAACTAATAGATCGTGAAATGTTTTATTCAAAAATTGATTTATAACTTTGAGATATAATTACTTGCTGAAAAATTATATTTAGATAACGATTTAGAATTAAAACGGAAAATACAATTAGATTAATGATTAAATAAAATAAATACGTTGTTCAACGAAAGTAAAAAATGATCTCCAATAAATAAATAAATAAATAAAAGGAAAAAAAATATGTTTAAAATGTAAAAATTACAAAGAAAAATAAGTTACAGACTATAATAATTGAAAGACATTTCTATAAATCACTTTAGAAAACAGTAGATTGAAAATTACTTTTTTTTTTTAAATTCGTCTTCACTTAAAATACAATATGATCAAAAATTTATTTCTAAATTACACCTTAGTGACTTATTATGTCTGTTTTTGAACTTATTTTCCATTTGTATAAATGATTTTACCTTTTTTTTAATACATTCATTTAGAAATAATAAAAACTCAATGAAACGATCAGGTTTTGATCACAAATCGATTTTGAGAAGGCACTTCAAATTCTCTTCAATTGATTGAGCACTGTCATTGACAAAACATAAATAAGGTTATTCAAAGTAGAATTGGAGCTGAATATCGTATCATTATTATTCAAAAAACGTTACTGTTTTACAACCTTTGTCACGAGACACGTGACGAACCTCGCCGTCGTTAAGATTCGTTACTCGTTTTCGCATTCGTATCATATACTCCCTCCAATCCAATCCAAACTACCCACCCAATTTTTAAAGTCAAATTTGTTAAATATTGACATCGATTATATTGGGCCAAATCTTCGAAATTTATATATAAAATTTATATTTTTACGTTTGTTATAAGAATAGGTTTCGGAAAATTACAATTTCAACCCAAAAAAATAATATATAAATGAATAAAAATGCGGTCAAAGTGTCGTCTCGTATACCGCAAAAAGTCAAATGGGTAATTTGGATTGGATTGAAGAGAGTATATACTTGGGAAGAGAAACTGCTTGTTTTCTGATCCTTCAGTAAAACGACCATTGTGAAAACTCCGAGTAGACACATATAAAGTAAATTGTTCCAAGGGATAAGATAATCTAGTTGGAGATTGAGGATATAAAACAATGTCGAAAAGCGTAGCGAGACAATCAAATAAAAATAATTATATGTTTCCTCTGCTTTCCTTGCTGAAAAATAATCTTCCGCTTTCCTTGCCAAGAACTCTTTCCTTTGCCTCCTTAGGGTTTTCTCGATTTCCCGATCAAAGGTCTGTGCTCGTTTCGACCTTGACGGGTGTTATGCATACACCTTACACGCATGGGCGTAGCTACCTTGTAGCAAGGGGTAGCAAGTCTAAAAAAATCGGTTTAAAAATTAATATCCGCTACCCACTACTACAAATACAGGCAATAACAACGCCCCATCAACAACGCATACTCACGAAAATAAAGAAAAACCGTTGTGGAATGGATAAATATTTTTCCGCGGAATTTTATTAAACCTAATAACAACGGTGTTAGTTTTTCAAACGTTGTTATTAGTTTTAACAACGGCGTGAACTAAAATAACTGTTGTAAATAAATTTACTAATAACAACAGGTTATTATATGTCCGTTGTTATTAATTTAGCGCGAAATAATAAAAATTAATAACAACGGGTATGAAAAACCCGTTGTTATAATGTGTTATTAATTTGGCGCATTATGTGGCTTAAATTAATAACAACGGAGATGATTTTGTTGTACGTTGTTGTTAGTTGTAACAACGGATTTAACTTTGTTAACCGTTGTAAATAGGTAACCTAATAACAACGGTGAAGATGAATAATAACCGTTGTCAATACGTTTAATAAAGATGAAAAAAAACACAGAACACTAATAATACTGTACTGCAACACAAAAACACAAACACTAAATATAATTTATTGATTTACTGATCGTCTCTTTGTCATCATCTCCGTCTGCTATTTCTTATTAATCAGGTATTCTAATAATTTTTCTTTATTGATTTCCTGAATTTCGTTTATTTGTGAATTAGTTGCCTTATACATTGCATTTTCTGAATTAGTTTGCTTATTATTGAATTAGTTTTAATTAGTTGGATTTTCTGAATTACTTGGCTTACTATATATACTACGAATGTAGATAAATGACTCGAACTTGGATGAATGCTGCGAATATGAGTGACCCCAACTATAAGGATGGTTTAGCTGAATTTTATGAAGTCGTTGCGAACAATTTGAATGGTTCTTCTAGTATTCCATGCCCTTGTGAAAGATGTGGTAATATTAGGTATATGGCTATTCCGGACGTTAAAATTCACCTAGGAAAGTATAGTTTTAGTCGATCCTATACCCGTTGGATTTTTCATGGGGAATCATTAGAGGAAGATAATAATTTTGAAGAAGATGATCTTGAGGTATACGAAAGGATAACTGATGATCCCGAGTTTGCCGAGTATGTTGAGTTTGAAGCAGACGAGGTGAATGTTGGGTCTACAGATAATGAAGAAAAGGATGATGAATCAAATGCTTTTGAAGATGAAAACATTAATTTGGATGACCTTGACAACATGTATAAGAAGTTGTGTGAGTCTGAAGCGCCTCTATACCCTGGTTGTAAGTACACAAAGATGTCGGTTGGGGTGAAGTTGTATAATATCAAGGGGGCAAATGGGGTTAGTGACACATGTTTCACTAGTTTATTAGCCTTGATAAACGACATGCTTCCAGATGGTAATGTTCTTCCCGTTAAGACATATGAGGCTAAAAAACTAATTAGAGGGGTGGGTATGAAATATGAGAAAAGACATGCATGTCCAAATGATTGCGTATTGTATCGAAAATTATATCAAAACTTAACCAATTGTCCGGTTTGTTTTGAGTGGCGTTATAAGGATAAGGAAGGGATCCCGGCTAGGGTGTTATGGTATTTTCCAGTGATACCAAGATTCATAAGGATGTTTGCGAATAGCAATGATTCAAAAATGTTAACTTGGCATGAAACTGGAAGAATAAATGATGGGAAGCGAAGACACCCGGCAGATGGTATGCAATGGAAATCGTTCGACGCTAAGTATCCTGATTTCGGCATTGAACCTAGAAACTTACGTCTAGCGCTGTCCACTGATGGAATGACCCCACATGGAAACATGAGTACCCAACATAGTACTTGGCCAGTAGTGTTGGCAATATACAACTTACCTCCATATGTGTGCATGAAAAGAAAGTACTTGATGTTGTCGTTGTTAATTTCCGGCCCTAAACAACCTGGAAATAATATAGATGTCTATTTTGAACCTCTTTTAGATGATTTGCGAATTTTGTGGGATAGTGGGATAGAAGTATTTGATGCATATAGGAATGAAACTTTCAATTTGAGAGCGATGTTATTGTGTACAATAACCGACTATCCGGCTTATGGCGACATTTCTGGGCATACGGTGCATGGGAAAGAGGCATGTCCATTGTGTGGGGAGGATATCGAGTCTGAATACTTGAAGTGTTCTCATAAGTATGTGTATTTGGGAAATAGGAGGGGCTTGGATCCTGACCATTGTTATCGCAAGCAGCAGAAAGCATTTAATGGAAGTCAAGAACATCGTCAACCTCCTAGAATTTTGAGTGGGCATGAAGTTTATCAGAAAGTAAAGCATATAGAGATAAAATATGGGAAGAAGAACGGCTCTAAATTGTCTACTCGTGGGTATAAGAAAAGATCCATATTTTTTGATAAACTTCCATATTGGCCTGAACTGGAGGTCAGGCATTGCCTCGATTTCATGCACATTGAGAAAAATGTCTGTGATAATATTATCAATACCCTCCTGAATGTTCCCGGTAAAACAAAGGATAACGCCGCAGCTAGGGAAGTTATGCAAATGATGGGTATTAGGCTAGAGTTGGCACCACAGAAGAGAGGTAATGGTACATTTTTACCGCCAGCAGCTTATACCCTTTCACGGAATGAGAAAAAAGAGTTTTGTGCATGCTTGAATGGAATTAAAGTGCCACATGGTTATTCGACCAACATCAAAAGCCTTGTGTCGATGCAAGATCTAAAACTCACCGGGTTAAAGTCACATGATTGCCACACTTTGATGCAACAATTACTATCCGTGGCTATTCGCTCCATTTTACCTGAAAAGTTACGATATGCTATTACCAGATTCTGTCTCTTCTTCCAGTCCATATGCGATAAAGTCATCGATCCCGATGATGCGGATTCATTGCAGGACCTCGTTGTCACCTCTCTTTGTCATTTTGAAATGTATTTTCCACCCTCTTTCTTCACTATCATGATTCACCTGACCACTCACTTGGTTAGGGAGATTTTGTACCTTGGGCCCGTGTACTTGAGATACCAGTATCCTTTCGAAAGATTGATGAAAGTCTACAAGGACTATACATCTAATCGGTATCGTCCAGAAGGTTGTATTGCTGAACGTGCTATATTAGACGAAGCTCTTGCATATTGTTACGCTCATCTCTCTCCTGAGGAGTTAATTGGCGTTCCAAAGAATCGTCATAGTGACTGGATGACCGGAAAAGGTATTAGGGGCCGGGTTGAAAAAATTGTGTCACGTGACATGTTACATTTAGCACATACGTATGTGCTAAACAACGAAGATGAGGTGCAACCTTATATTGAACAACACAAAGATGAGCTCAAATACGATCACCCAAACAAGAGCGAGATGTGGATTGCAAACGAGCATAAGAAGACATTTGGAGAGTGGTTTAGGAATGTTGTCTTGGAGTATAAGAATTTGTATGGTGATGACATCTCTCCTAGGTTACTACGTCTTGGGTTAGGTCCAAATGCCAGGGCCACTTTTTTCAGCGGTTTTGCTATTAATGGTTATACTTTTTACACCCGCGAGCAAGATGAGTTGAGCACAATGCAAAATAGTGGTGTGAGTTCTAAATTTGAGGCAATGCACTTTGCTACTTCAAAAGATAAAAAACCTATTTGGGAAAAATGCCTTTATTATGGTGTTATTCAAGAAATATTGGTATTAGATTACATTGATTTCACAATACCTCTGTTTCGATGTAACTGGGTTGATAACAACAACAATTGTGTTCGAAAGGATAAAATGGGATTTAAGTTGGTCAATTTGGATAAGGTTGGCAATAATAAGGATGATCCTTTCATAATGGCATCCCAAGCTAAACAAGTGTTCTATGTCACCGATCCTATGGATAAGAAGTGGTCTGTTGTACTATATATAAGGAGTAGACGGGGTGCACCCGATAATGGTGGGGATAATGATCAGGATGTCGTGTTTGAGGGAATGGATCACTCTTCCACTGTATCTTATTTCGACAATGTTGACACTGATCATGATAACATTGAAAGCATCTATATGCGTGATGATCATGGTGAAGGTATTTGGGTTAACGAAGAAACTATGTCGGGCAAGAAACGTCCCCGATCCTGAGGTGGTATTGTCTTTAGTTTTTGTTAGCTTTGGTCATTGTTGAAGATTCCCAAATTATTTAGCTTTTGGTCATTCATTATACAGTCTCCATGTTTTGGTTTCTGCTGATATTGCAGTGTATAGTGCTTATGATATTGCTGTCTTTGTTGGTTTCTGCTGATTATTATTGCAGTGTATAGTACTTATGATATTGCTGTCTCTTATAATTATAATTAAAAAAAAATAAAGGTAAGCAACAACAACGGTTGTTGTAAATCTACCCGTTGTTATTGATTATAACAACGGTTAATAACCATAAACCGTTGTCATAGTTTTTACTAATTACAACGGGTAGACTACTATAACCGTAGTCATTGCTCTATCACAACGGTTTGTTTATAATAACCGTTGTCAATATTTGTAGATAGAAAACACACAACATTAGTAATACGACTGTAGTACTGCAACACAAAAACTCTATCA
The DNA here is from genome assembly GCA_022085475.1 of Heliosperma pusillum. Lineage (NCBI taxonomy): Eukaryota > Viridiplantae > Streptophyta > Magnoliopsida > Caryophyllales > Caryophyllaceae > Heliosperma > Heliosperma pusillum. Next base: position 18,424 of record JAIUZE010043339.1, on the reverse strand, counting down.
CAAAGCGATCATTTTTCTGTCATCATCTCCCTTATTACTCAGCTATTATTTTTATCAACTATTTCTTGAATTTGTGAATTTGTGAATGTCATTTCCTGAATGTCGTTTATTTCCTGAACGTCAATTATTAGCAAATTTGTGAATGTCATTTCCTGAATGTCGTTCAATTCTAATTTTGCTTTATCGATTGAATAGCTTTATATTGAATAAGTTTAATTACTTCTAAACTTAAGTCAAAAAACAAATTAACGTATCAACATTAATATTATTAAATTATAAGTTCAAACGGCGCCACACACAAATGGCGCCAAAACAACAACAACCAAACAACCAAACAACTACAACCAAACAACAACAACAAATTAAATTGAGTCCGGGTAAATCTCCCGGATAGCTGCCACCGCTAGAGCATATGCATCAATCGGGTCAGCCTCGGCCAGAGCCAACCCTTCCCACTGCTCTACCTGGGTCACTTCAACGAGGTCGACCCCATTTGGGAAACAGTAACGCTCATGTTCGGAAGCCACCCATAGATATGGCCCAGGCTTGTGGTCCGTGCTCTCAATAAAATCTTGTCTCCCATGCCCGGCCTTGTCAAACATTCTTGCCAGTTTGAATGCGGACGCACGATGAGCATCCGACATCCCAAACTCGAAAACGAGATGCCCTGTAAAGTGCCGCGATGATAATTTGGCCACATCTTCCTTATTAAGTAGCCATTTCGAATAAGCGTATCACGGAGTTTTTTGTAACTTTTACACACAACGTAGCCACCCTCAATATGACAAGGCATTTCTTTCATGATGCAAGCATATGGTTTAGTAAAAGTTCCAGACATTTTGTATGGTTGATGTTAGTATTGAGGCTGGGAAATTTTGTATGGTTTAGCAAATATGTTATTGATTAGAGTTGGGAATTTTGTATGTGGTTGATAACCTGCTTGTATTGAGGCTGTATTTATAGAGAGTTATTTATTGGAGTTATTTATTCACATGCATGCATTGGTTCACATGAAGGCATTGATTCACATGCATGCATTGGTTCCCAAAACGACTATACATTCACATGCATGCAGTACGTTATTGATTGAGTAAATGTGTGAATATGCAGTCAATGCATTTACTGCAATGTGCAGTCAATGCATTTACTGCAATGTGCAGTAACCCTATCACAACGGTTGTGGTAACGAAAACCGTTGTGGTTAGTAATAACAACGGGTTTTGGTACCAATAACCGTTGTTATTGCGTAATAACAACGGGTTTTTGTACCAATAACCGTTGTTATTGCTCAACATTATTATTTTTAATTAAAAGATATTGCAGTCCAAACCCGTGAATAAACAACAGCAGAACCAGCATTGATTAAAGCATCCATTGAACATCATCAATGGCAGCATAACCCCTCTATAAATACAACCTCAAAACCCCTCCTTTAAATATTACATAACTACCCTAAAATTAATATCATCAATGGCAGCAGTTAACCTTCCCAACGATGAAACGACCCTTACAAAATTGATTGCAGATGAGGAGGAGGCTCTTGCCGTAGTTCCCGCTGATCATCACCCATTGATTAAAGGATCCATTGAACATCGAAGGGATTATTGGATTAAGAGGCGTGAAGCAGTCCGACTTGTCAACCAAGCGTCGTCATCATCATCGTCCTCTGTCTACCCACGTCGGCCTTATACTCGGAGGTTGGATGCCGCAAGAGATATGTTGAGCTGTACCCGTCCTACCTTATCTCCACATGCAAGACGTGTACTTGCAGGCATTGAATCTGTTATTGCAAAATACGAGGTTAATGATCCGGAAGTCATCAGTATCATCAATATTGTTCCGGATTGTTGGTGGCAGTGTGAGAAAAGCTTTTTACACTTAACCGGAATTGTTCCGGATTATTTAACATCTTTATTTATTTGATGTCGGATGAATGTAATGTACTTTATTATAAAATCTAGGTTATTCCTAATGAAATCAATGAGAAAGAATGTTGTTTAAAGTGTTTGAATTGATGTTCAATATTTTGATGTATTAATTAGAAGTATATAAAAAAGGTTTTAGGGTTTAGGGTTTAGGGTTTAGGGTTTAGGGTTTAGGGTTTAGGGTTTAGGGTTATTTTGAAGTAACACACGTATACTAATAATGATACTTAATAATTAAAAGTGATCCGACCCGAAAATGATACTTAATAATCATCACGCGGATAATAAATAATGATTTCTATCGAATTAAATAAAATAACCCGATACTAGCGAGCTAATTAATTTTGGGTCGGACAGTTTCAGGTTTGTGATGCAAAAACGGCCCGTTCATTAGCGTACTTGAATTGGATGAACGAAGTCGATCGACCCCAGGCCATATATATATATATATATATATATCATTATTATTTAATTTGGGAAACATTGCATTGACGTACGTGTATATATAATACTTACTTGAATTGCATGTATGTGCATTGATGAATCTGTTATTATTGCAAATTGTAGTACGAGCGTCGTTAATTAGAGATCCGGAAGTCATCATCATTTAATTATATATATATATATATATATCATCATCAATAAGTAGTACATATATATATACGAGGTAATTAATAATGACACGTGCCCCCGACCCTGCCCAAAAGCGATCGACCCGAATTGAAGTGCGTAGCTATTACGTACGCTTGCTCTGATCTAGAAAGTGGATTGCCCGATCCGTAACTGCTGGCCTGGCCACCCGATCGATTAGTTTCAGGTTAACTAGTGATGCATGATAATTATAATAACCAGTTCCTTAATTAAAAAGAAAATGACCCGATTCGAGGTAATTGAACCAAAAACTAAAAATAATTAATAACTAACCCGATCGATAAAGTTATTAATTACAAACCCGCCGAATCTAACCCGATTAGAATTGATTCCCAGGCCAAACCCGATCCGAGCTAATAATTAAACGTAACTTACGCCTATAATATAAAATTTAGAGCAAAGTAAAATAAATTAAATTAAATTTAGAGCAAAGTTAAATAAATTAATTTAGAGCAAAGTTAATGAGTTTATTTCGTGCCTCAAATTTTAATACCGCGCGCGCGGATCTGAAAAATTAAAAAAAATATACATAATCTATAAAAACGGTGTTTTAGAAATTCACCGTTGTTATTACTTTCAACAACGGTTTATAATAAATAAACCGTTGTATTAGTGTTATTACTTTCTACAACGGGTGTTATTTAACCGTTGTTATTACTCTATAACAACGGTGGTTTGTAGGATAACCGTTGTCAATAGTTTCTCTTAATAATCCCTTTAGTTTCTCTTAATAAAAAATAATTTACAATCCTATAGAGTAAATTTTACACACGTACATTATCATCATCATCCTCCTCGTTTACAATCATCCTCGTTTACAACACAAATCTTTTTGTTTAGTATCATCATCATCCTCCTCGTACTCGTGATCATCATCCTGTTATCTTTATCATCACCCTGTTCTCATTTTCTTTATCAGGTAATTTTTGTGTTTCGTCTTTAGGGTTTTAAGTTTGAAGTTCATCTTTTTGTTTTCATTTTCTATTTATCGTTCTCTTTATCATGTAGTTTCATTCCTTTCTAAGTTTTTAGAGTTTTAGAATCTCGGCATGACTCTTTATTTGTTCAGTTACTATTTCATTCATTTCAAGGTCTTAGGGTTTTAGAATCGCTGTATGCATGACTCTGTTCCGTTACTATTTCATTTATTTTGCAGGTCTTAGTGTCTTAGGATTATCATGGGTGAAAAACGGAAAAGAGTAGACAACAATGATAAGGGGGATAAGCCTGGTGAGAGGGGTGCTTCGAAGTGCTCTGCAGCCCTTGCAGCTATAGCGGCAAAAACGCCGATGGAAATAAAATGGAGTGTGAAAGGTGGTCCTACTGGTCCAAATGCTAGCCATTTAGCCACTTGGATTGGAGTTACAACCAAACAGTTTGTGCCTATAGATTTAGATGATTTCAGGAATATAAATCCTTCATTGCAGAACTTACTCTTGAAACGTATAAAAGTATGATAATATCTTTAGCTAAACACCATTTTATTTTGCATAAGTTACTATTACATAAGGCAGGAAGCCGTATAAAGGTTCGTGTAAAGGTATGATATTAGACAGCCGCTTATTAGTATATATGATGATGATGCAGGAAGCTTGCGATATTCCAGACTGCCATGATAAGTATCTATTACGTAAGGCAGCGGCAGTCTTAAGGCAGTGGAGGTGTGACCTTGCCAAATTACACTTGTATGTGGACAAGGAGACGGGGAAGATGCATAAGAGCCCACCGACAAAGTACCCCCACATCACTCAGCAACAATGGGATAATTATAAGGCGAAACGAGCTACTGAAAAGTTTCAGGTTAAGTATCCATGTCATATGTTTACATTTTTGTAAAACTCTACTTAAGGTTACATTTTTCTAAAAGTTTCAGGTTACATTTTTCTAAAACTCTAATTGTATCTATAATTTTCTAATTGTCTCATCTACTTGCGATTTTATATGATTTGAAGAGCGTTAGCGCCAGAAATAGTGCTAACATCTCACAGAAGCGGGGGGTATATTATGGTTCTCGAGGCGGTTACAGATTGATAGAAGAAAATCTCGTAAGTAGCATCTATATATTAGATTTTTTTAATCATACTTGGACTTGATATACATGTATACATATATTATTTTTGAGGTAACGTGTAGGTGTCAAAAGGTGTGACCGACTTGAATCGGCACGTAACTTATAAAGAAGGGCACACGCCTAAAGGATCCCGAACATGTAACGAATATGATCAGGAAGTCTTGGCCAACATAGTAAGTATTATTTTATTAAGACGGGTTTTTAATAACTTTATTGTTCAATTCTTGTATGTCTAACTATATATTTATTTTAGTAACAAAAATAAAATTAAGTTTATTTAATATATTATAGGAGAATGTTCTGAAGGAGGTTGCGGAAGGGAAATTCACTCCGAGTGGTCGTGACGACGTTCTTGCTAGAGCGATAGGCCGTCCCGAGCATCCAGGTCGATTGAGGGGCGTCCCATTACATGTCGGAGTCACGAAATATTATGGGACAACTAGCTCGAACAAGAAGAAGAAAAATAAGGGGAAGGCTGACATGGTACGTATACCATTTGTTATTGTCATGTAAAATTCACATTTTATTGTTTTAACAAATTGCTGATTCTACATTTTGGGCGTGCAGGTTCAGTTATTGGCCTCCGTGATACTGAAGATGAGTTCTGGAGGCAAGCCTTCCGAAGAAGAATTGAAGATGATGGAGGAGGTCATTAAAAAGGGCGAGGTAGTGCAACAGATTTGCCAAGAGGCAGACACTACTACCTTGCCAATACATGAGGAGACGGCTGAGAAGATGGTTGAGGTACCTACTGCTGCCGAGGTTTTAATACCTCAAGCCGGTAAGGTAAATATGGCTTCTTCTTTTTTTCCTGCATTTGTTCTTTCTAGCAGCCATGCCTTTGATTGGTTTGTTTTATTAGGTAAATGAGTCGGAAAAGGGGACGCATCTTGAGGAGACGGGTGAGGTACCTAATGCTGCTGAGGTTTTGATACCTCAAGCCGATAAGGTAAATACGACTTAACCATTTTGAACCTCTGCATTTGTTCTTTCCAGCAGCCATGCCTTGGATTGGTTAATTAATTTTATAAGGTAAATAACTCTGAAAAGGGGACGCAACTTGAGGAGCCGGCTGAGAAGACGGGTGACAATAATGAGGTATGTAGAATATAAGAAGTTAGTATATGCTGTCAGTGCTAAATCTGGTCTGGACATGGTCAAGTATAATAGCCTACCCACCAACAATAAATACTTGTAACTAACTTTACATTATATACTCAATATAGATCATTTATGATATCTATTATATTTTGGTATTTAGTAAATAATGTGTATTCTTCAGGCCACAAAACAGCGGGGGCTTGTTCGTCTCGCCGACCCTTCATTAAAAGAGAATGTGATTGTTGCTCGGGCTTTCGTATGCCCAAAGCCCAAGGACTCAGCGGAAACCATCTTGGTTCATGGCGTACCACTCTTGCCGAAGCATGCAAAAGTGGGGATAGTGGGAGTCGTGAAGGGCTATGAAACCTGTAACCTGCCCGTCACAGTCCGCGACGACATAGTAATACTGGCAGATGCGGTTAAAGGTTTTGTCCAATGGCCTCAAAGCCACATTTTCTTGGCTCGTGATTGTAAAATTCAACAGAATGTAGACGGGGTTAGAAAAATACATCTAATTTAACCCGCCTTTTGTCTTTGTGCATCACCTTCATAAATAGTGAAATTTATATGTTTTATTTTTGTTTTGTAGGTAACAAAAAACATGGATAAGTCTAACTCGATAGACAATAATCTTTCTACTACCTCGTCAAAACAACAACTTGATGAGGTATTTAATCAACTCTATTTCTATTTTAAGTTCTACTATCGCCTCATCATTGAAAGAGCAACTTAATTTAGTTAGCCACATGTAGGTTGTGAAAGGTAGCACACCGCATCATTTCCCCAAGCTGAAAGAGGTCAGGAGTCTATCCGGTACTAAATAACATGGGAACGTTTACATGGAAAAAGTACGAACGGTGGCGATGCTGGAGCTTTATAAGGAGGCTGAGAGACGCATAGCAAGCGAGCAATTAATAGTTATTCCGCTCGAGAATGATATTGTAGGGGTAGAACGCCAAGCAATGCTGGATTGGGATACGCTAGCCGTTTGGGCGGGCCTTGACGAGATTGATGTCCAACACCTATATGTTTGGATGAAGTAAGTTTCTTAATAAATTAAATCATGCAGTATTCTAATATTCTGACTAAGTAAGATACAGTGTTTATAATATCGGAATTAAAACCGGCATGTAGGTACTTGAACTCGGTTGTGATCCCCGCCGAGACCAATATTAATCCACTTCCTCAATACGGATTCATGTGCCCAAATGTTTTATCTATGCATATCGAGATGTTTTCGTATGAAGAACGTGTAAATTATATTGCTGGGGAATTGGCGAAAAACAATAAGCTCATTTTTGCCCCTTATAATGAAGCCGGGTAATATATAATTAATATTACGATTCCAAATACAATTGCATTTTTATATGTTTTGTTATGATGCATGTTGTGATTGTTAATAATGATGTGTCTCTCGATCTCTAGGAGACATTGGGTGCTAGCAGCGATCAATCCGACCACGAAGAAAGTATTTTGGTTGGACTCTTTGCATGGACAACCATCCGAGACCGTTAAGATGTTGATTATTAAGTAAGTTTATAATACGTACTGATGATGATTTGGCACATATAATATTAAGTTAGTAGTTTATTATTATTAAGTAAGTTTATGTGACTTTCGGCCTCTTTCCTTTTTTAAAGGGCCTTGGAGAAGAAAAGAGCAACCGGCAATCAACCGACAGAATATTCTGATGATGGCCCTACTTTTATTACGATAACAGGGGTACGTACGCGCAAATACAATACCTTAATAATTAAGTGCATTAAACTAATTACGCATATACATCTGTTTTTTTTAATTACGCATTAAACTAATTGGTAATTGCCTTCTCGTCTCTTCGTTTATTATGTAATAATAGGTCCCTAAACAGCCGGATAACATCCAATGTGGATACTACGTTTGTCGTTTCATGTTGGAGATTATTAGGCGAAGATATATCAGCATTCCAGAAAAAGTTAGTAGTTTAATGTAGCTATTATTTACTTTTTTTCATTAGAGCTGATATCTTTTCTGCTATATATATATGATCGATGTTGCTTATTATGTATGATATGCCTATACTGTTGTTACCCTACTGATCGATGTCTTTTATTTGTTTTATCCGCAGTATTCAATCAACACGCCACATGTCCCTGAGTACACTAAGCACAATATAGACGAGGTAAGGGACTTGTTGGGCAAATACGTCCTTGAACAAACAAAGAGTTAAGGGAACTTAGATTATTTTGGAAGCAGATAGGGAACTTTAATTTGTAGAAGTCATTAATTAGAGCAAGTTGTAAGTATGAATTGCTCTAAAAGAGATCATTTTGGTTGTATATATCATTTTGCTGCTGCTGTACATGAATTGCCATGTACATGAATTGCCCTGTACATGAATTGCTCTGATATATATATAGATATATCATTGTGCTGCTTCTGAAATTGGTTTATGATGCGTGCTGCTGCTACTGCTGCTGATTTATGCAGGATTTTCAGTGGTGGCAGGGGAACAAATTACAATTTTTTCAAAAAAAATAATAAAAATAATAACAACGGTTTTTTAAAATTCATTAAAAGCGTTGTAACATATTTCCCACCAAAACTTATCATACCTTTAACAACGGTTTATTCTAGAATACCGGTTGTTATTAAAACTTTCCACAACGGCTTATTTATTATACTCCGTTGTAATTAACTATATTCACAACGGGTTTAAAAAAAATAGCGTTGTTATAATATTTCCCACCAAAACTAATCATACCTTTAACAACGGTTTAATTTAATAGAACCGTTCTCGTATCTTTCCCACCATAATTCTTCACACGTTTTAACAACAGTTATCTAGTAATAACAACGACTTCTTACCGTTGTTAAAACTATTAACAACGGTATTTTCATTAAATCGGAACCGTTGTTAAAACCTTTAACAACGGAGGCTTTAACAACGTCCGCTTTTTAATATTACAACGGTTTTTAACCGTTGTCATTTCCTGTTTTTGTAGTAGTGACCCCAAAATAACTGGATCACTATGCAGCCAAATACATATTAACATGCGCAATTAGCAAACATGAAATGTTAGTAGCACATCTGGTGTTATTGGGCTGATTTTTTATTATACGTCAGGGGTTTCGAGCTCTATTTCATCCATTTTTATTATTTTTTTCTCCCTTAACAACTATTCAATGCATTAAATGTTTTTAGAAGTTGATAATGACTTTAATTTCATGCCACTATACGTCAGGGTATCTGTCATTCATTTTTCCGATGAATTAATAAGTTCATTGTTTATATTTCTTTACTATTGAGTTTATTCTATAAATGAGCATTGCGTCTTGCGAATAATCTTTATTTTCAAATTGTTTTAGAAATTTTCAAATGAGAAAGGGTTATTAAAATAAGGGGAGCAACTTTATTTTGTGCACCTTTAAAACAAAATTAAATTCCAAATAGTAGCTAAATAATGAAAGTAAGTTATAACAAGGAAATGAGAGCTTGTTACTTTGTTTGATTTGACGAAATATAACAAGATATTACGTAACATTAATTGGATTTACATTATGAATGTAATAAGGATTTGTATTGCAAAATCATTTTGCAAATTTTCGATCTCTAATTTTGTAGGACACAATTATATGACAAAAGATTTTGCTAACCCAAGTTTTAAATCCTGGCTCCGTCCTTGCGTACACGTACAACATCAAGCAGGAGATAAAATTAGCAATAGTTGTGCATTAGTGTATAAAACACTTGGCAGAAGTACTTGTAGCCTGTAGGCATTGCACAGGTCTAAATCAATATCTATCTATATTATTAAAGGAAGCTTTTTTCGAGCGATTACAGAGTCTCCAACTTTTCGAAAACACTTCAGCATTCCAAATAATACAAACTACCCATATAAATATATTCATGTATTTCCATTGTATGCAAAATTAGCATATAAAAATTTGGATGTATCCTAGAACCTATAAAATACGGAATGTGATATACAACTATTCCATATTTCCTTGTTCTCACAAAAATGATGATGCACTACAACACCTAATAATATAATTAAATCTGAAGATTATAAAATTCTACCATAATGTACAGAAACCTAAACAAACACTATGACGTTAATATGTTTATATATATATACATGTATTTTCATTCAAAAATTAACAATCACCACTTCATGTTATATTGTTTTTATTTATGTTTCTTACTTTTGTTGTGTTTATTTATTTGAATCTTGCGGTTTATATTGTGTTTAAATCTTATTGTAGCATTACTCTCAAATACGTTGTTTTTGCTTTGAATCAAATTATTCACTAATGAATTTCTGATAAGTATTACTTATATTTGTAGTGAAAAGAATGGGGACCCAAAACCGAAAGCAACCACAAATGAGACTATCCGGAAAGACATAGCCGGCCTCCTGGAACATATAACAACTGGTTTCAAAGAGGTATGACATATAACTCATACTATCCCAGCCATATTTTTACCCCTATACCTCTATAACTGTACTATCCTATATTTTTTTGCGTCACTTATATGCACTCCTCTCTTAATGACATGACCTCATATACCATTGTGTCGCTAAGGTTAAAAGTATCGTTACGGAAAAGGCATGGTATTACCAATCCTGCTTTAGGTGTACCAGTAAGCCACAATGAAGAGACCCAACACAAAGTTGTTCAGGCCTCTGGTGTGACACTTGCAAAATAGCAAGTGAGACTCAAACAATAAGGTATAAACTATTGAACTATTAACAAACTAAATAATGAACTTTAAAAAAACAAGGTATATTAACAATATAAAGAATTTCCTGAAGATCTAAGTATTTCCCAACTGGCTGGCCTCGCTTCTATTGTGAAGGTACCGCATTGTGTTAAAAGTCCAAGATGACAGTTCGTCTACAACTGTTGTGTTATTTGACAAAGCGGCTAAAATAAATGTTTGTGAAGATGCACTTAGCCTACACAACTCTCAACCAATAGAGGTAACTCCAACCCCTCCTATCTCTCATTGACTTTCTCAATGTTTTTCTGGAACAAACTTTCATAAGGTTATTCGTTTTAATATCACACGATGAAGATGACGAAGATTACAGTCATGTTCTGGTATAGTTTATAAAAACCCCAGGACCGGTATTGTCTATATCATGATATATGAAATGGAATAAGAAACACACGTAAATCACAATAGTATATTAACAAAGTGAACATAAATTTGGAGCATTAATTAGGATAACAGTCTTACCCCTACCTAAAATGGGGCAGATACCCATTAACGGCGTGGCAATGAAATCGTTAGGGACATAGCGATAGTACAATGAAATCATTAATGCTCAGTAGGTTACGGATGTAGGGGATTAACGAAATATTTAATCACAAGCCACACAGATCTTTTGTAATTAAAAAAAATATTTAAGCGTTTCAAATAAACAATCAATTATCGAGAACAATATAATACATTGCAACGTAAATTACGTCCAAAACACAATATGATGTACCGTTAAAGGTAAACAAAGGAAAACAAAAACAAGACAAAAAAAACTACAAAGAACTAACGGAATTAAAATTCTATACCCCACGGGCACGAAATCATGTGCTAATCCCAAGCATAGTGTTTATACTTCATAAACGAAGATACTCTTTATACTTCATACTAATGAGAAGGCAATACCCTATCAACCGTTTTATGCAATAAAGAATAAACAAAAGTCAAGGCCAATCCCAAGGAGGTTTATTTTCGTATTGTACAACAACATATCGAAAAGTAAATCTGCTACAGATTTTATTACGTTGCCAAATATGTGAACTTCTGGTAGTTGTTCGGTTCATTACTAATAACATTAATAAAAAAAATACGGATTATATCAACACAAATCCAGCAAATGAAGTAATATCAAATTAAACATGCAATGATTAATCATTAACAGCGTAGAACTTATAAAGCAATTTAACCCATTATACAACACATGGTCAGAATAGAAGGATGTAAAATGAAATTAAGATACAGACAAATAGCCGTGGTTATATATTTACGTGTTTGGCGCAGGTTAAATGGATAGACGAAATTCAACTGCAAATAAAAATAGGATCGAATGAAATTGAACACATTGATAATATTGAAAGAAACACTTACAGAGTCAGCGGGCGGTGGTAGAAAACTAACGAATTAGACGATGTAGCGTGGTGAGGGAGCATAAACCGAAAGGATTTGGTGGAGGGAAGGGAAAGCGGTCAATTTTGGGATTCTAGGGTTTGGTTATCTTTTGAAAATTGGGGAAAAACGAGAGACCTTGAGTAAGAGGATACAAACTGTTATTGATTAAAGAGTTAAGTCATGATTATTACGGATCGGTTCATTTCAAAGTGGTTTCGAACTAACAGTTAAAACTATGAGGTATATAACAATTTTCATTTAAGACGGAATCACCTGTCTTAAGTTTAAGGCGAGTCATGATTATTAAGTTTAAGGCAAGTCAAAACTATGAGGTATATAACAATTTTCGTTTGGTTACAACTAGAGAAAGGGAAAGTGAATGAGAAAGGGTATTAAAAGGAAAGAAAATGAAATCCCTTTAATTTAGTCACTTGTTTGGTAATTAAATGAAGGGAATGAGAAAAGTCTCCCGTACATAACTACCACCTATACTACCACCCAAAGTTTGTCTCATACCTCACCTAAACAACCACGCCCCACTCTAAAACACTAGTTGGACAAGACGCGGCAGACGACGGTGGCTGCGTGGGAGTTTTGGGGGTGGCGGAGATCTTATATGGTTGGGACGGTGGAAATGGTGGTTGCGAGGGTGAGGGGTTAGTGGGGCTGGTGGTTTAGGGGGCGGGGTTTTGTGGGCACGATGGTTGGAGGTGAGAGATGACATGGATGTTGGATGGTATTAGTTAACTGTAGATGGTGGCTGAGGGTAACAAATCTCAAACCCTTGGGGGGGTGGGGGGAATCAAGTGACAGGAGTTTGGGGTAGTCTAATTCTGAGTTTGGGGTAAAGGGAAACAAAAAAAGTGACAAACAAACATCAACTAAGGGAAATGAGGTGTATCATTCCCTTTCCCTTTTCTATTTACCCCATACCAAACAGCCCCGGGGGGCTTTATTTGTCCGTCGTAAGCTTAAGACGGGGCGCCCCGTCTTAAATGAGACTTCGTGATGCGGTATATCGGTTTGACGGTGCGGTTTATTATGGATATCCTTAGAGAAACTAATTAAGGCAAAATAAAAATAAAATTATAGAATTTCGGCAATATCGGGTAGTGAAACGGGTTTAAAACCGAGTAAATTGTATAACTTATACACTTTAAATAAAAGGAGTACAGATTTATCAAATCGTTTCGTAGCGAATTGCATAGTTAGTTTCTAAATAATATTAGCAAAGACGTAAACAACCGATTGTTTGAGCTGGTTTGACCCGAGTCAAGTTTAAATTTAATGCGCTAAAGGTGACGTAAACCAAATCATTTCATGACGAGTTACATAGTTTTATGGGAATTAACATTAATTTTCAAGCGTATTCAAATACAGAACTAATTATTAAAAACAATATAATACATTACAATGTTTAATTTCAAATACAATACAATAAACTTATAATATAGGTCACAATACAATGTATGATTAAAGATAGACGAAGGAAAACCAAATGATAAAAAAAAAAAAAAAAAGGAATAACATATCTAAACCCGTGCATCGCACGGGCAAGAATCTATATATAAAAGAGGCTTCTTTCGAGGCACGTGTGAGTGGCTTCACCTTTATAAGAACTCTTAAAATAAAAATTAAATTCATACATATACTTTCCAAGTTATGGTTGAACTCTTAGATTTCTTACAGAGATCTTAAAAGTTTGTATTATTATCTCCACCTTAATGAAATTTAGGTCGTCAAAATTAATTTAGGAAAGTATCATAAATAATAATTTAGGAAAGTACCATAAATAATAATTTTAATGGTAACTACCAAATATGTTATTTGTCTCACATGGAAAAGTAATGTAAGTGTGGTGAATATATTATGTATAAATAGAAGAATTGTCACACATCGGAGAAATATCATAAGATGGGATGATCACGCGATTATAAAGAAGAGTCGTCCTTGAAACTTAGAGATGAACCCAAAGTCGTCATTTTTTTAGGAGTATTTTAATCAAAGGCAAACAAATGATTAAGACAGAGAGAATATTGTTTTAGAGAGCTCTTAAAATTTTGTATTAATTATGAAAATAATATAATTAGGTTCGTGGTAGAAAAATGCTATAATTACAGTATAAAATTTTATATTATTTGCATGTACTTTGTGTAATTCTTAGTATGTTATATATCTCACATTGAAAAATAATGTATGTGTGGTCAATATATTAATACCTATAAATAATAGAATTGCCCCATAGCGAACAATTAGCATAAGGTGAGGTGATCAACCCAAAATCTTTTGAGTTGCTTAAAACATTGTCTTAGAGAGTTTGATTCTTAGGTACTTTGGATCATTTTTCGAGTCATAATATAGATCAAATATAAGTTGAGTCCTGACGAGGTTGGTAACATATGTTTAAAATAGAAGTCGAATCAATATATAAATATTATTTTTTTAAAAACTACGGAGTATATTTTATTATAGTCTTAAAACTTCAAAAGTTTATTTTTATAAGTTAACTGTTATACGTTATATGAGAATACATGTATATATATAAAAGAGGCTTTTTTCGAGGCACGTGAGTGATTTCCTCTTTATAGGAACTATTATTATTATTATATCGTGTAGGAAATCTTGAAATAAAACTATTAAATAAACTATTGATATATTCCCTTAAATTTCAGCAAAAATATTTAATAATACCATATTTTATTTATTCCAGCCTAACAATTTTGTACGTAAATTTGGACATAAATTTGTATACTTCTTGCCAAACTCAAATCTATATATAACTAGTTTTAAACCCGTGCAAAATTTGCACGGTATGCTACTTAAAAAGCGGAGAACTATTGAATATTTTTTTTCTAAATTATATTGTCATTGCAACAAACTATGAAATATGGCAAAATATATTCTGATATATCAAAAAGCGGAGAACGGAGTTAGACAATGATTATTGATTTGTTTCACCAATCACCCGTATTATGAATGATTAATTACTCGACATGAGAGTTTAAACTACAATTTTTTAAACATCCTTTTAAATTGTGTTTGGTCATATATTTTCGTATTATAAATAAGACTGGAAAGAAAAATAAGCAACATCGTTACACGTATTCTAGGCGTGAATAAAAATACTCAATATTTTATTCGCCTTTACCAAGCTTTTAAGATTAAAGAAAGCAAACATGATTTTAGTCATGTAAGTTGGACTGGTTTCCTTAGTTGTAAACTCGTAATTAGACGAAATAGGGATATGTTTTGGGGCAAACCGATGTATTTTGTATAAATTAAGCCCAACACATGACTTAACCCATACTCCCCTATTTAAATAAACCCGAAAAGACTAAAACAAACAGCACATTCGTTAGTCCTGACTCTCCTAAGCATTGATGTGAAAGAAAATAATCCAAAATATCAATCGTATAATTAGAACATCTAGAAACTAAACTCGCGTATTTAACATAGGACAACTGAAGAAACCAAGTCAATATTAAAACATTTAGTCTCACTTGCGATGGGCGACTCGTCGCAAGCTTAAGACAGGTCAAACTCCCCTTACAAAGAGCAAATGCGGATAAGTTGGCGCAAGGGGAGTCCATTTGACACCCACTTGGTCTATGTGAGGGGGACTTGACCCGTCTCAAGATTGTGCCGGATCGTGCCGCCACTGATAAGAATTTGTGACATTAAAAAGGGCCAAACCAAAATGATGAACCCGCAACCCAAAAATAATGGACTATACTAATTTAACCCATCTCTCTTTATGTGTACACCAACCCTTTCCGAATCGGCTTCTTTTACTCTAATATATTACCTTGCCTCTCATACATCTGTCCTCCCTCTCACAAATAGTGTTTACCCAAATCTCACATTTACTCATCCTCTCTCCGACTCTTTTTTTTTTTTCCATTGTACCTAATCCTACTCATAAATTATGAGTACTAATACCTTATAATTAATTTTAAGTGTATATTAGTAAACATCCAATTTTAGGAAGATTTATTGGTCAGTGTCTCATCTTTTATATTTTCTCATTTGTTTATGCATGTTTTTCTTTTAACTTTGATTATTTATTATTCATTATTTATTGTTTTACTCATTATTAAAGTTGAAGATAATTTTTTTGGAAAAAACACCTATTTATTTTTTTTGAAAAAAAACACCTATTTAATTTTTTATACGGATTATAACGTAGTATTTTTAAAAAATTATTTTTGAAAAATTTCCTTGTATTTGTTATTTATATTTTTTTTAGAAAATTTATTCTTTCTTTGTAATTTTCGTAATACTTTTATTTTTTAATCATAATGTCAAATGCACAATGTCAAATGCAATGGAGAGAATCAATATGATAGCAGAGTTTACAACAGCTAATATCATAATGTTTTAACCTGTACAATTTGCTATAGACTATCGAGTATATTTTTCTTTCATAAATCGCATTTCATAAAATTAGTTTGGAAGGAAAGAGAGTAATTAATTGTTAGGGAAAATGTGTGAGTCCTACTTACCGTAAAGAAAGAGAAAAAGTTGAGTATTTTTTGAGCCAATAGGAAGGCTGGAAAAAACTCAGCTTTTATATATAGGACATTTATTTATATATATTTATATTTATATTTATGAGATGATTTCCATCACCGATTTGAAAGATTTTATATTACATACACGTCGTCTTTAAGTATCGATCAAAAGGTTAACAACACTGAACTAATAGATTAAAATTGCATCTCCCTTTTTTTCTTTCTTTCCCGGACTATGGGCTGTAATATTTATAAGATAAGATTGAATTGTAAAAATTTGTATTTGTATGTTATTTTTGTATTTTTGTATACAATAATTATAATATTCCAATTCCTTTTTTTTTATGAATGCATTTTTTATTTTTTCGACTTCATTTTTTTATATGTAATATCATATTATATAATCCCAATCATCATAAATATCATGTATTATATCCTTTGTCATCATATTATAATGTTTCAAATTAAAGGAGAGGGCAGGAGAGAGAATAATTAAATCCAAAGGGGAGGAGAGAGGTAAATTAAATGGTGTATTATTTGGTGGGTCCTACCCGCCAAGAAAAGAGGGGAAAAAGTTGAGTTTTTTCCAGCCAATAGGAAGGCTGGAAAAAACTCAGCTTTTATATATAGAGGAGATAATAAAAAGACAAACTAACCACCTATCTAAATGCCACATCAATATTTTCACCTATTACACAACCCACCTCCACATCAACAAGTCATTTATTATTTGTTATTTTTTTTTTAAAAAAAAGTAAAAGTTTAAGCATTTTGTAGCATTAAGCATTAAATTTTTTTCTTTTAACTTTAAAATAAAATAACTACTTAAACAACAATTAAACATCAAAGTAAATTCTACATTTTAATTTTAGAATTTTATTGCTAAAATAAATTATTTCGCAAAAACAAATCAAGTTACATCACTATAGTTTTTACTTCGTTTGTAATTGTTATCCTCTCTTACTAGCGTGATACCTGTGAAATTTTTGCGGGCATACAAATTAAGCATATAAATAAGCCTTTACTATTATATCGTTACAACATCATATTATTTAATTCTGCAAAATTGTGTTTTATAATTGTACCTGTTAATTTCAATGAAATGGTTATTATGTATAAAAAGATGAGCAAAAAAATGAAATATTTTATTTTATTCATATAACGTACTTCAAATATTATTATAACGTAGTAAATTAAAATATCTATTATCCTTACAAAAAAAAATATTGCAATGAAAAAAATAACAAATTAATTCAAAACAAAAATCATGGCCTATGATGGTATTTATGTGAAATTTAAACGGTTAATGATTAAAAAATATAATAAACAAATTAAAAGTAAAAAATATTGGTCAATGATGAAAATGAGCAATGGACCTAACAACAATTCAATTAATCGAGTTAATTTTATATCACAATTCTCAATGTCCAGTTAAGTAATTCCATATTATTTTCATCAGGTATTACGTCTATTTACCCATATAATATAACATCATAATATATATTAATAAAAAAAAATGTTGTTATAGTTCTCACCAAACTACGGGAATTATAAATCAGGTGAAATATCTTTGTGTGTCCATGTTAACAAAACAAGATTACAAAAATATCAACATGTTTCATACTAACAAGGTTACAGTTATGCATAAACTTAGACAATTAATCTCAAACGCACCCGTGATTTTCACGGGCACACAAACTAGTATATATATAAAAGAGGCTTTTTTCAGGCAACGAGAGAGTCTCCAACTATTTCAAAACACTATTTTATTTTTTATTGATAAAACTACCTTACACATAATTTTATTAGGCTAATTAAATATTAAATAAAATATATTATATTATATAAAGATTGAATTTTAATATTATCAACTTTTATTCATACATATACTTTCCCAGTTATGGTTAAACTCTTAAATTTTGATTATATTTTTTAAATTAATTATTTTTCTAATAATATTATCAACTTTTCAATTTTTAAGAAACTCTTTAAATAAAAGTTAAATTCATAACTATTGTCCCACATTGGAAAA
>JAIUZE010043334.1:0-11676 GCA_022085475.1 Heliosperma pusillum | reverse complement strand
ATTTCATGATATTGTTCCTGGTCATTGCATGATTGGACACCGTCATTGTCTTGGTTCGTGAATGGATGATAATATGTTGGATTTACTGTGATCATCGCATGACTTGACTTGGTTGTCTGTCGAGTCTCAATCTTATCAATCTTATACCGCTAACGGTGAGATGCAAGCCCTAGTGAGCGTATTCGATTGCCTAAGAGTGTCTTTCCCCGAGTCTTTGAATAACATGATGGATTCAGATTTGTATTTCCATATGCTCTTATCATTATTTATCGTATTGCCTATCTATTCTTATCGTAACTCACATGTATATCTATATATGCATGATTTTACTTTGTATTTCCTTATATGTACGTTTAAGGTGATATGGCTGGGAGAACCCGGAGTTACTCCCCACTGACTGTGGCGTTCATGTTTTTCATGAATGAACAGGTTGCTTGCTTGGATGCCTTTTTGGATATGATGTTTTGGGGTTCGGGTGTGAGCTAGCGGGCGTTGTCCCTGGATGAAACACCTCTAGACGTTGTTTAGCTAGTTGCTAATTACTTTGTCTTTTGTTGACACTTTGAGAGACTACATCTCTTGTGGTATTTTTATTTAGTTTGTAATATTTTGACACTCCTCGTATTTTTCTATCTTGCATTTATAAAGGTTTTTAAAATACCGTATTTTCCGCTATATAATTCACATGCTTGTATGTTTTATATTTCCGCATTCGCGAGGGTTGTCACAATAAGGTGGGGTGATTTTGTAATTATAAATATAAGTCCTTTGAAACTTAGATATCAACCCAATGAGTCTCTTAAATATTGTCATAGAGAGCTTTTACAAGTTTGTATTACCATATCTACATTAGTATAACTTACATCATCAAAAATTAATATAGGAAAGTATCATAAAAAAAAGTGAAAAATCTTTTAATTATTTCAATACACTACAAAACGAACTCAGGAAACTGACGGAAAAAATCCGTAAGAAACACCAAAATTTCGTCAGTAAAGTCAATTACTGACGGATATTCCGTTGGTAACGTGCGTCACTTCAAATAGTAACAAAAATTTGACTTCTGACGGATTTTCCGTCAGTAAACACATTTACTAACGGTTTACTGACGGATGATTCATCGAACAGTTTAAGGTTAAAGTCAGGATAATATTGACTGTACTGACGGAAATTTCGTCATTAACTAGACTGACGAAATTTCCGTCAGTATAGTCAATATTATCTTGACTTTACTGACGGAATTTCCATCAGTAGTCAATGTAGCAGTGGCTGGAAACAGCAGCCTGCTGTCCAGCCACAATGCGTCTATTGCATTGTTTTAAACGGTGAAAATTTCAACAAAACCTACAATACAGAAAATAAATTCGTCGACCGCAAAGCGGTAATTCATACTCACGTCGACCGCATGAGCGGGAATCAACAAAAGGCAACAAAAATAAGGCGGAAGATCAATGGGAATTGGGAAAAAAATCCATTACATAAAAAGTTAAACAAATTCATACAACTTTCTTACAAACTTACAAATTCAACCGATTCACTAGCTTAGACAAAACTAATGTCTTTGACATAACCACTAACTTAAGTAGATGATAAATTACTAACCTAAGGGGGTAACGGAACCCCGTCCAAAGTCGTGCCCGTCGTCTGCGTTGTCGTCTCTTGGACGTGGAGGAGGGAAATGGCACGAGCCCGGGGGAAGAAACGCCATCAACGCCGCTTGTATGGCGGCCATTTGCTCGGCTTTGCTCTCCATTTGTTGTTGTTTGGCCTATACTTGTGCTTCAATGGAAAGTCGGGCAGCTCGCTCATTTTCTCGTTCATTTGCAAGTGTACTCAATTGCTCCTTCATTTGAGCATTTTCACTTGTGAATCGAGTGTAATCAGTAGGAATGTAGGAGAAAGATGCTGATCGGGCCTGTCGCAAGCCCTGGTCAAAGATAATTACCCAGACTAGGCTAATAACAAATTAATGTAATTAGGGAAGTAGGGGTCGATCCTCAGGGAGATGGTGTTTCCTATAGAATGTGAAATGTCTTGCAATTGGGTCTTATCTAACGAGTATCTGGGTTTTGGGGTTTTGATTTCTAATCTAATAAAAAGCATAAATGAAAACAAAATAAAAGCAAATCAAAATGAAAACAATAAAGCAGGTGATGAATTAGCAATGATAAAAAGAATCTAGGGAAGTAGGTTCACACATGTAGATTAACATATCGTTGAAATTGGATTTGGAACATGCAAATAATTCATTGTGAGTTCGTAAGAATGATGTGTTCATTACAATCATAGATCATATGGTCTAGCAGGCTTTTAGGCAATTTACTAGGTCTTAATCTACCATGTCATGCTTTGTCTATTCAATTCACGTATTTCTACCTTGGAAAAGAATTCCATTCTAGTCAATGATTTTGATCAAGAATCGTTAACTATCGTTATAGTCCAAACATGCATAGACACAATGTTTTAAAAGCACAATTTCTTTTGTCAAATTATCATCTTTTAATCAACTTACATGGCTACCCTACACCCTAGAAAAACGACTACTCACTCATGGCAATGTTTAAATCTAAGATGATGTTAATCATGAAAACTAGGATAGACATGTTTTTTTGGTTTTGACAATATTTTAAGACTCTTTATATGGCGATAATAACGACGCTATATTGACGATCTAATGAAGTAAAATGATTACAACGATATTGAAATTGCATCTACAATAACATGTAAAGGAAATAACAATCAAATAAGAAACATGAAAACTTAAAACAAAAGATAAAATAGGAATAACTAGATGACGATCAACAACGATAATGATGAATTACAAACAACCGTAATAGAAATTCCTTGCATAGAATTGTCGATCCACGAATTACAACGCTTGAACCACACAAAGTAGATTACAAAGATGAAATTCTTATTGATCTATGCTAAGGATTTGATGTAGAAAAGACAGAAATAAACTAAGAAACTAAGGACAAAAAGGAAGAAGAAAATGATCTAGACAAGAGAAGAGAGGCTAGGTTTCTCTCCTCCTAATCTAAGGTTTCTAATCTAAAGAAAAGTGTAAGAAGAGAAGTGTGAAGTGTGGAGAGGTACATGTTGATATGTGGTGGCTGAGGCATCCTTTTATAGCAGTAGGGTTTTGTGGGGAAGGGGTCATGCATTCATCACATAGGACAAAAAGGAGGAAGTCGAAGAAAAAGCTCGGATCAGCAGAGATACCCGGTCGAGTACACCACTTACCCGATCGGGTAAGTTTTATTCTAGAAGCTTTGACTTTCGTTTCATCTCCCCTTGCATATGACTTGACTTTCATTATCCCCCTTGACCTCTGGAGTCGGGTTTGTTTACAGGGTTTGATGTAAAGTGATGATTTCTTCGCCTAACTGATCGATCTTCTGACAACTGCGAAACCGTCTTTGCTTCTTCTTTCTTTTGAATTAGTGAACTGTCTTGAAATGCCTTTGTCTTGGACAAGCTTGCTTCTTCAAATCGTCGGGTTCTAGGCAAATGCTCGGGAATATAGAAAAAGGGCGTAAAAACGTCACTTTCCCTACAAAACAGGTTAGAACATAGGAATTCGCCTAGAAGGCGATATTAGCTCATAAAATGGCTTTGTGACAACCCTCGGGAATGCGGAAATATAAAACATACAAGCATGTGAAATAATATGCGGAAATACGGTATTTTTAAAACCTTTAAACATGCAAGATATATATAACACGAGGTGTGTCAAAATGTTACAAACTAAGTACTGAATATACAACAAAGAGACGGGGTCTCTTAAAATGTTAGCAAAGAACAAGTGTTTAACCAAAACTAGCAACTATCGTCTAGAGGTGAACTTCCAGGGACAACGCCCGCTAGCTCACACCGAACCCCAAAATGTCATATCCAAAAAGTCATCCATATCAAGCAACCTGTTCATCCATGAAAAACATGAATGCCACAGTCAGTGGGGAGTAACTCCGGGTTCTCCCAGCCATATTACATCAAACGTACACATAAGGTAATACGAAAGTAAAGCATGCATACATATATATATACATGTGAGTTGCGATAAGAACAGATAGGCAATTCTATAGAAAAATGATAAGATCATGTGGGAATCAAATCCGTAACCATCATGTTATTCAAAGACTCGGGATAGACACTCTTAGGCAATCGAATACGCTCACTAGGGCTTGCATCTCACCGTTAGCGGTATAAGATTGATAAGATTGAGACTCGACAGACAAACCAGTCAAGTCATGCGATGATCACACAAATCCAACATATTATCATCCATTCACGAACTAAGACAATGACGGTGCCCAATCATGCAATGACCATGAACAATCTCATGAAATCACGCATTCAAGAACGACACAAGACGACAACTCTCACGGTAAATGAAACGCACTAGCATCGTGTACATGGCAAGTATGATTAAAAGGCATCCACGGGATCACATTTCCCTGAACTCATACGCGATGCTTACATTTCGCCTATGTAGACACATTTCCTCCTGGTAGGACGACGATAATAAATACCCGGTCCTAGTCTAAATCTGGCCAGAATCCCAAAATCACATTTTCCGGTTCGACATGCGATCACGTTTCGCACCCAAGACTCGGTCTTACAAAGAAAACGCCGAGTACCCACATTCTCGGTAGATCAATTCACGAAAGAGGCGGAAAAGAGCTCAAGCCTCATAACAAGCGGTACGCTACATGCAAATAACACCACCTCGCAAGTACACAACATTTGACGGCCGTGTCGATCAACGCATAGCGTTCAACTCCCAACAACGTCGTCGTATGCCCACTACACATGCAATTAAGCAGTAGGATACCTCTCCGTTCCGACATTCCAGCCTTACGAACGGGAAGGTAGCCAAGGGCATGAGAGTACAAAGCACAATACAAAATAGTGCTCAAACCGACTCATTTGTAAAAAACCGACTCAAAGTGGGAACATATCGAAAACCGTCACAAAACATGTGATACATGCGAAAGAGATATCATATATCCAAAACATGAATATTATAAGTCACTACGTAAAATTATACGATAATCCGATCATGCAAACTATTATAAATCACGAGTTTTAGAAATTATAGGAAATGCATACAGCCGTGTTCCAGACCGGGCAAATGACCGGTGGCCGGTGGGCCGGCTCAGAACACAGGCAAAATCCCAAAAACAGAGAAAAAAGGTCTGGGCCGGTCAGTGGACCGGCGGCCGGTCGACCGGCACAGAGCCCCTCTTCATACAAATCCAAAATTTCCAAAGGTGTTACTGATGTGTTCCCAGCCGGTTGGCAGACCGGCAGCCGGTCGACCGGCCAGGAGCACCAGTTCACCCGTGAGCCTTGCTCACTTAACCAATTCAATCAAATTCTCATA
Organism: Heliosperma pusillum; assembly: GCA_022085475.1. Lineage (NCBI taxonomy): Eukaryota > Viridiplantae > Streptophyta > Magnoliopsida > Caryophyllales > Caryophyllaceae > Heliosperma > Heliosperma pusillum. Next base: position 6,290 of record JAIUZE010043334.1, on the reverse strand, counting down.
TATACTTCTAATAATCATCAACAATCAATATATATCATCAATATTCATCATATAACATCATTTACTAAACATAGCATGGATCCTAATCTTCCTAATCGTAATCTAATACGATTTTCTAGCATATAACATGTAAAACACGTAAGTGATACCGAGTAACCCTTCACCGTTACCTTTGAGCGTCTCTACTAGTCGTCAAGCTCCTCTTCAATAAGATAGTAGTCTTTGTCGGGATCTTGGAGGTCACCACCTACAAATAGATCGCAAAAAGATGAATAAAGTTCATCTTGAGAAAGACGGGAAATTTGAAAAGCGAGAAAGACGATGATTTTAATATCAATACGGATAGAGGAAGGTTAGGGAAGAATAATAAGACGAATTTACGGGAATTCTATCAAGTAACGAAGAAGTTACGACGAATCAAAGATCGGAAAAAGCTAAGGAGGCAAGGTTTTGATCTTTCTTAGAGAGGAAGTAAGTTGTGTTTGTTTTTGGAGTAATGAATTAGGTTAAGGAAATATGAGATGTGTAGGAGAAAAGTCAACAAAAAGTCAAAGACGGTTCCAAAGTCAAGAAAATTCAAACTCGACTCCAAAGTCAAGAAAAGTCGAACTCGACTCAAAAGTCAAGAAAAGTCATACTCGACTCAAAAGTCAAGAAAAGTCAAACTCGTCTTAAAAGTCAAGAAAAGTCAAACTCGTCTTAAGACGGGATTTTCATGGAATCTCGCAGAAATTCCAAATACGAACTCGGAAATTCTAAATTCGACTCGAAACATAAAAAGCTAATTTAAACTTAAAATTCGCTGAAAAGATTTCGTAAAATATTTCTACTAGAAAAATAGGGTACATTTCCGGGTGTTACAATCACCCCACCTTTTAAAAAGTTTCGCCCTCGAAACTTGAGGAAAAATAAAAATTACCTTACTCGAAAAGACTCGGATATTTACTACGCATAGAAGCTTCGGTTTCCCAAGTCTCTTCTTCGACATTAGCACTTCTCCACAAGATTTTCACTAACGGAACTACTTTACTTCTCAACTTCCTATCCTTACGGTCTAAGATACGGATTGGCTTCTCTTCAAAGGATAGATTCGGTTCAAGCTCGGGCAATTCAACTTGAAAGACATGGCTTGGAGCACTTACATACTTTCTCAATTGAGAAACATGAAAAACATTATGAACCTTAGCCAAATTCGGCGGCAAATCCAACTTATAAGCAACGACACCAATCCTTTCTACAATATCAAAAGGTCCAATGTATTTCGGGCTCAATTTACCCTTAACACCAAACCGTTTAACACCCTTCATTGGAGATACCTTCAAGAATACTTTATCACCCACCTCAAATTCTAAAGGCCTTCTTCGGATATCGGCATAAGACTTTTGACGATCTTGAGCGGCTTTCATTCTATCACGAATGACCTTCACATTATCAATGGTTTCAACAAGAACATCGGGGCCTAAATCACGATTGTCACTCAATTGATTCCAACATATAGGACTCCGACATTTCCTTCCATAAAGAGCTTAATATGGAGCCATCTTGATAGATGCATGATAGCTATTGTTGTAAGAAAACTCCACCAACGGTAAACTCTTTTCCCAACTAGACTGAAAGTCAAGAGCACAAGCCCTAAGTAAGTCTTCTAAAGTCTGAATAGTCCTCTCAGTCTGACCATCCGTAGCGGCATGAAAAGCAGTACTCATCAACAACTTACTACCCATGGCCTCTTGCAAAGCCTTCCAAAATCTCGAACAGAATCTCGGATCTCGGTCGGATATAATCTCCAAGGGAACACCATGGTATCTAACAATTTTATCCACATAAGCCGTTGCTAAACGATCCAAATTCCAAGTTTCTTTGATCGGAATAAATCTAGCACACTTGGTCAATCGATCAACAACAACCCAAACGGCATCTTTACCTCCAACGGTCTTCGGCAAAGCCATAACAAAATCCATAGAAATAGATTCCCACTTCCATAGGCGAATATCCAATGGTCCTTTTTGTAGCAACCACCGGGTCTCTTGTGTTCAATCTTCACTTGTTGGCAGTCAAAATCTTCCCAACATAGACAACAACATCACCCTTCAAGTTCGGCCACAAACTGTCAGTCAAATCTTGTAATCTTATCAACCACCGGGTTGAATAGAATAAGGGGAAAGGTGAGCTTAACAAGAACTCGCTTAAACCTCAAAATTAAGAGCATGAGGAACAACTAAACGACCATGGAAACGAAGAACACCTTCATTATCAAACTTGAAATCTTTACCTTTACCTTCAAGAATTTTGGCTTGAATAGACTTGTAGGTAAGATCATCAACTTGGCTTTCACGGATTTCACGGAGAAACACAGGCTCGGCAATCATAGCACCAACATGAACAAATCCACGCTCTACAAACTCCAAACTCAATCTTCGAAACTCGGCACAAAGATCCACAGGTAAAACATGCAAAGCATTCAAAGCATGAGAAGCTTTCCTACTAAGAGCATCGGCAACAACATTAGCCTTCCCTTCATGATACAATAACTCAAAATCATAATCGTTCACCAATTCCAACCATCTTCTTTGCCTCATATTCAACTCTTTTTGAGTAAATATGTACTTCAAAATCTTGTGATCGGTGAAGATACGACAATGAACTCCAATTAAATAATGCCTCCATACTTTCAAAGCATGAACAACGGCGGCCAATTCTAGATCATGAGTAGGATAGTTCACTTCATGAACTCTCAACTGCCTAGAAGCATAAGCCACCACCTTCCGATTTTGCATAAGAACACAACCTAAACCCATCTTAGAAGCATCACAATAGACATCAAAGTCTACTCCATCTTCAGGTAAAGTCAACACCGGAGCGGTAGTTAACCTCGTCTTTAACTCCTGAAACGCAGATTCACAAGCTTCATTCCATAGGAATTTGGTTTCCTTCTTCAACAATTGGGTCATAGGTCTAGCAAGCTTAGAGAAATCTTTGACAAATCTTCTATAATAACCAGCTAACCCAAGAAAACTTCTAATCTCTCTAATATCAGTCGGACTCTTCCAATCAACAACGGCCTCAATTTTGGAAGGATCCACCATAACACCCTCTTTCGAAATCACATGCCCAAGAAAAGACACTTTAGGTAACCAAAATTCGCACTTAGAGAACTTAGCATACCACTTTTGTCGACGTAGAACACCCAAAATAATCCTCAAATGAATAGCATGCTCATCTTCGGACTTGGAGAAAATAAGAATATCATCAATGAATACCACCACACACTTGTCGAGATATTCACTAAATGTGCGGTTCATCTGATTCATAAAGATAGCAGGAGCATTCGTCAATCCAAATGGCATTACTTTGAACTCATAATGGCCATACCTCGTACTAAAAGCGGTCTTTGGAATATCAACATCTCTAACCGGAATTTGATGATAACCCGATCTCAAATCAATCTTAGAAAAATAGAAAGCACCCTGTAATGATCCAACAAATCTTCAATTCTTGGTAAAGGATACCTATTCTTGTTGTAATTCGATTCAATTTCACGATAATCGAACACAATCTCATAGAACCTACTTCTTCTTCACAAAAAAGGACCAGGAAGCACCCCAAGGCAGAGGCACTGTGGTCGAATAAAGCCCTTTTTTCAATCATATTCATCCAACTGCTTTTTAACTCTTTCAATAAGTCAGACGGAGCTACGTAAGGAGCTTGGCAATTGGGACCAGAACCGGAAACAAGAATCAATGGAGAATTCAACAGCTCTCTCGGGAGGAATCCCGGGCAAATCTTCGGGGAATACATCAATGAACTCTCGAACAATAGGCACATTTTCAATACTTGGCAAAGAGGTATTTGAAGAAGTCACAACACACAAGAATGCTTGGTGCCCTGTTCTAACCATACTTACCAACTTCAAAGCGGAAATTAAAGACAAACCTTTACGGGGATGAGATCCCTTATAGGTTATTCTAACACCTAAAGGACTCTTTAAGAAAATCTTTTGATCACGACACTCGAACCTAGCATGATACATAGCTAGCCAATCTATACCTAATATAATATCAAATTCGCCTAAAGGAAACTTAAGAAGATTCGCGGGAAAGATAGAACCCGAAATAGATATAGGTACATTTGGATAAAGAGTTGAACAAGAGATAATATCTCCGGAAGGTAAGGATATGGAAGTATCCTCACTAGATGTAGGCTTGATTGATAATTTACTAGCATAGGTCGATGACACAAAAGACATTGAAGCACCGGTATCAAATAAAATAAGACACGGTTGCTCTAAGATTGAGAACATACCCGTAATGATCTCGAGATGAGCATCGGCTTCGGCACGACTCATGACAAAGATTGAACCCTTAGGTTTAGGAGGAGGAGGGGGCAACTTCCGATCGGGGCAATCTTCGTAACGATGACCACCCTTTTGACAGAAGAAGCAAATGTAAGGTCGGTTGTTACATGCCACACCGGGATGGTATGGAAGTCTACAACGGTTGCAAAAACGACCTTGAGCTTGAGCTTGAGGAGCATAAGGCCTATGAACTACATTTGAAGTAGCTCTAGGAATAAAAGGAGAGGGATTCCTTGTATTGGCATTGGAAGAAGGATTAACCCTCCTCTTGTTAGCATAGGAATTAGAGGAAGACGGGATAAACGGCCTCTTCCCATAAGCATTCGGCCTAGGAGCATAAGAAGGAGAGGGATTATTCATTAAAGCTTCATCCCTAATGGCCTTCATTGAATTTTCAGCCCACAAAGCATCGTCATAGAGATCTCCAAAGGATGCGGTACCCCTTCTCACTTTACTTTGAAGCACGGCATTCAACTTGTAGCGATAATAGAATGCACGGTCTTCATCATCACGAATAAGCCTTGGCGCGAAATGAGCGAGCTTATTAAACTCCGTCGTAAAATCTTGAGCCGATAGGTTGCCTTGCTTAAAATCTATGAACTCCTTGAGCCTTTGTTGTTTAAGCTCCTTAGGGTAAAATCTACCCTCCACAAGAGCTTTGAAACAAGCCCAGTTAAAGTCCTCTTCAAGAGTTGCGGTGGCACTTGTAATAGCCCACCAGTTGTCGGCTTCTCGCACTAGAAAGTGCTTTGCAATCCTCACTTTATCCTCTTCCCGGACTTGGTAAAGATCAAACTGTTTTTCCATCTCCCGGAACCAGTCGGATAGCTCCGTAGGATCAGGTTCTCCACCATAAGGCACGATCTTACTCCTCGCAATCTGACCCGCCACCCATGCATAACCACCTTGTTGATTGTCCTCCCTTCTAGGGTGAACTTGGTTGGCATTAGCTAGAGCGGCATCTTGCTGATTCTTCAGCACTTGAGCAAGAGCCTCCATCATAATATTATCAGCTGGACGCGGTCTAACCATCTTCATAAGAAACAAAGACAAATTAAGTTATCCTATCAATTAGCAAAAACAAATAGACTACCAAGTAAAGTCCTTAACTTCTACCCAAACTCTCATTTATTATTTTAAGGTCAAGTAGTTTAAGTTAGGGTTCACGTGTGTGCGTCGGGAGCGATCAAAGCTCTGATACCAACTGTGACAACCCTCGCGAATGCGGAATAATAAATCAAACAAGCATGCGAATTATAATGCGGAAATAGGTAGTTTTTAAAAAACTTTTATACATGCAAGATATATTAACCACGAGTGTGTCAAAAGGTTACAAAACTAAGTACGGAATATACAACAAAAGAGACGGGGTCTCTTAAATGTTAAGCCAAAGAAACAAGGTTAACCAAAATAGCTACTATCGTCTGAGGTGGGTGAAAAACTTCCAGGACCAACGCCCGCTAGCTCACACCGAAACCCCAAAATATCGTATCCAAAAAGTCATCCATAGCAAGCAACCTGTTCATCCATGAAAAACATGAAAACCACAGTCAGTGGGGAGTAACTCCGGGTTCTCCCAGCCATATCACATCAAACGTACATATAAGGTAATACGGAAGTAAAGCATGCATATATATATATACATGTGAGTTGCGATAAGATTAGATAGGCAATTCTATAGAAAAATGATAAGATCATGTGGGAATCAAATCCGTAACCATCATGTTATTCAAAGACTCGGGAAAGACACTCTTAGGCAATCGAATACGCTCACTAGGGCTTACATCTCACCGTTAGCGGTATAAGATTGATAAGATTGAGACTCGACAGACAAACCAGTCAAGTCATGCGATGATCACACAAATCCAACATATTATCATCCATTCACGAACTAAGACAATGACGGTGCCCAATCATGCAATGACCATGAACAATC
>JAIUZE010043329.1:0-14789 GCA_022085475.1 Heliosperma pusillum | reverse complement strand
TATCTTTAACGAGTATATAGTTCACTGCTTGATAGCTTTTGTGTCACGGCCTGGGGGGCTTATCTCCAAGTCGGGGCATGGCATCCTAAGAGTTCCGCTTTGGGAAGGAAGCCAGCTTAAGTACTAGCCATCTCTGCTTAGGGGGTCGCCTAGTAGAGTTTCTCGTGTACGGTTATGTCATGAGACGGGGAATGGAATAGCTGTTGTCGCTAGGTCTGATCAGTCTAGGACTAGGATGTTTTCCTACCTTGTGGTATAGCATCGAGTTACAGAAGTCGACATTGACTGTGCTAAGAACTTATGCCTGTTTGTAGGAAATATTTGTCCTGTACATTGTTTGTATGATGCTTTCTATGAGTTTTAGAAGGTGAGATGCAAGCCGGCTAAGGTTGATAGAGTTTGGATTACCGGTTGTTAACTGATTCACATGATATTATGTTTGATTAGCGTTTGAGTGTATCATGGCCATGTTAACGGTAACCTCTGAGCTAGCATACCAGCTTCCCTACCTCGTGTTATAGTTTATTATCGGATTCACATGATAGCTTTCATATGCTAGGTTATATGTTAGTTAATTGTTTCATAACATGAAAAGCATATCATATATGTTAAGGTTTTGTATTTTTCCATATACATTGCTTTTATGTTATTCATGTTTAATTAAACTCGACATTTCGTGGCTGGGAGAACTCGGAGTTACTCCCCACTGACTGTGGCTTCCGTGTTTATATTTAATGCGGTCGAACAGGTGGTGAATGCATATTTGGGGTACATTGACGAGCTAGCGAGCGAAGTATTTACCTTGGACCTATATTCGGTTCATAGTTTGTATAGTATTATACACTCTTTTATTTCCGTATTTATACGGGAGATATGTCTCCCGTCTTGTATATTTCTTTTGTAGAATATTATTTCCGTTTTGTAATGACCTTTTTATTTTATGACACTTTCGTTATGTTTTATTATCTTTTATGTATTTAAATTAATTTTTTCTTTTATTATCTCGTTAGGATAACTCATTTTTTCTCTATCAACCAACTAATTTTCCACCATCTACATTTTCTTCTATAATTTTCTGCAATAGAGAGGATGCTTTGCTTCATTTTTTCAACCATTAATTATAATTTCTTATTGTAAAATAAAAATTAAATAATCGCGTAGTAAGTAAATAGCTACATCAAAAATTATGATTGGATATTTGGCACAAGGGCCAATGTTCTACTTCCTCTAATTTAAGAGGAAGTTGTGCTTATTCTCTTACTTAGAATACCAGTATAGACCCAGTGCTATTGCACGGTACTTATAAATTCTTATTTTTTATAGTAAATGAATTTTGGATGTTCAAATTTTTTACATTTTTAATTAATATGAGAAAAAAATTGAAACCGAAAAATTAATCAACCGAAATGGTTGATTATTGTTATGACACGTGTATTTAGTGATTAATTTTATATCACAAAAGAATGATATCTTGTTTGTCATTAAAATATACGGAGTAATAGTGTAGTTTTTCTCACATAATACATAATCGACATTTATTTACAATTACATAGTTTCCTTATATAAATTGAGTATTTTGGAGGGAAAATTTTCAAGAATACTTATTCTTTTAGTAATAGGGGATGTTTTATGTGTGCTCTACAATAGAGAGGACTTCCACTAAAAGAAGACAAAGTACTAAAAGAAAACTACCCTCTCTAATTGTATATGTTTAAAAATAGAAATTACCCTTTTTTAAGATTCACTTTCCTAACCTTATTCCATTGTCAATTTTTTTGTTAAAAGTTATTCCTTACTTTTAATGCACTTTATCAAAATTGTCTCAAAATTCCATTTTAAGTCATTTATTTTGTCTATTTTGAACTTTTCCATTTGTACCTTAGCCAATTAATTTTTTGCAAGGTATAACTATGTAGACACAAAGAGGGAGAGTTAAAAAACCGACGGATTAACATACTTAAATTGGGATATTGAAACAATTTTTTTATAAAAGTGCGTTATTTTTACAAACTTTTTATAAGTAAGTTTTGAAAGGTAAATCTTCAAAATGAGTAATTTCTAATTTACTCTTTGCTAGATTATTAAATATTTTTACATTTTAAAGGGAAATTAAAATGATTACAAAAGTTTTTTTACAAAACAAAAAAATGATTACAAGAGTGAAATTGGTACGCACGTACATTATGATTATGAATGTTTCAGGTATTTTAGTACGGACTAATTCATTCATGTGTACTCTATCTTCATTTGAAAGGTTTCCAGCCAAATGGACAAGCTATAGTTTCTTGCACGGATAGGCGGATATCAGCTTCTCTTGAAGTTTACGAAGGCCAATTTTCTACTCCTAGGCGGCTAGAAACAGATGAGATACCTTTAGTTATTAATGATTTTAGACTTGCTGCCAGAAATGCTATTGAAGCTGGTAAACTTGTCCTCAACAACTTCTTGAATGTTATATACTTATTTATGTCGATTTCCATTATTAAGTTCACTTAGTAAAATTTCCTTTGAATAAAAAATACTCGGTATTGACTTGAATTTTAATTATTAAATTCACTTAGTAGTTTCCTTAGAATAAAAAATACTTGACATTGTCTTGAGTTTAAATATAATTAAATGAGTAGAATCAAATACCTCATTAAAAGGTATATATTGTGATCATGTGCAAAATGGTGGTCGGTCGATGAATTCATGATACGAAAAAATTTATGGTAATTAGGAAACAACTTATTTGTGTTTCACATTGGAGAGAAGGTTGTGTATATCAACCTCATGAGTCGTTACATGGCGGAGCGTTTCAAGGTAATAAATAAGTTGTCTTTTTATGAAATTCGATGTGTCGAATGATCTACTGATTTGTTTCCACTTAAATGGCATTATGTAGGTACACGTTATTACCTAATTTTCAAATATGGGTACTCGAATAAAAGATACTTTTTTTGAATGAAAATGTGAGACTTGTAAGTACAACATATATAGAACCTTTTAAAGGCCTTACGATAATTTATTCACTCCCTCCTGGTCAATAGTTTATACTTTACCTTTTTTTGGGTATTTCGGTGAATAGCTCACAATTTTCTTTTCTATTACATAAGTCAACTCATGTGGGTGGGGATCATTACATTTTCTCTCTATTCAAATTGCTTTTGGTTCTTGTAATAGTTGTAAACTCATTTCTTCCTCCATACCTTAATTATCGTGTATAAAGTAATTGTAAACTATCTAGTGGGACTAAGGGAGTAGTTTACGGTCTTATGTTTAGTCTAATAATTTTGAATCTATACTACTATAGGCTTTGATGGTGTGGAGATACATGGGGCAAATGGCTACCTTATTGATCAGTTTGTAAAGGATAATGTCAATGACCGAACTGACATGTATGGCGGAACCTTAGAGAACCGATCTAGATTCGCACTAGAGGTGGTCGAAGCTCTTGCCAATGAAATTGGCCCACATAGACTTGGAATACGTCTCTCTCCTTTTACTGATTACTTGGAAGCCACAGACTCGAACCCAGAAGCTCTAGGGCTTTACCTAGTCAATTCCTTGAATAAATATGACATTCTCTATTGCCATATGATTGAGCCAAGGGTGGATAAAGCAGGGGAGTCAAAAACAACCCCTCTAAGTCTTTTACCTATGAGAAATGCTTTCAAAGGTACATTCATTTCTGCTGGAGGTTTCAACAAAGAAGATGGAAATAACGCTCTTAAAGATGGTTATGCTGATTTAGTTGCCTATGGAAGATTATTTTTGGCAAACCCGGATTTGCCACGAAGATTTGAGTTAGATGGTCCTTTGAATAGGCACAATCGTGAAACTTTTTATACGTCAGATCCTGTTGTTGGGTACACTGATTATCCATTCCTTAACGTTGCATAAGCAACATGGCTAATGATACACATGAGTGGGTTGGAAACCTTAACATCAAAATTCTCGTGGGATCGACTCCCTTTTACACCAAAAAGACTGTAGCCCGTGAAGTTTATTGTTAATGAATTCAAGGACTGTGCACTTGTTGTAGTGATGACTTTTGTATGAACAAAGGAATCTAGGAGTGTTTTCATAATGATTAATATGTACGTGGGTCCTTTTTTCCAGGTTGAATAACATGTATGTGTATTTTTCAAGGTTGAATAAAAAGTTTGTGTAACAGTAGATATCTGTATATGTGATTGTGTTCCTATGATACTTGTGCCTACAAGTCCCCCAAGTCACCATATGATGATAATATAGGACTGCAAGATGTCTAGATAAGCGTGCGTATGATTGGTAATACATGAAATGGGTCTAGTGGCACTTACAATAACATATCTTCAAAATTGTATTGCATTGTTTATTCATTTGCATTTGATTAGGGCTAAAACAATGTTTTGTTGAAATCGTGCCAAAAGCCGATGTCGCGTAAAACATTGACTCTTCCCGTCTTCGAGCAAAAAACTTGAGGCTAGACAGTAGTTGGAATATTCACCTTAATTATGCTTACACCAAGAGCATTTGACCTAAATTTCTTAGCAAACAGAAAAACACGAAAGAGAACAAATGCCCTCATATAGGTGTTGAGCGTTTCACACTCTTTCCGAGAGGCGCGGAGCTACACGCTCCTCTTGCTATTAATCCCGCTTTGTCCTATGTGGATTGTGAAACCCCCTCCCCTCCTGCTCTATTTGTATATATACTAGATTTTATACCTGTGCGATGCACGAGTCTACATTATTGTCATTTTTTAAAAATTTCTATAACAATCAACTTATAGAAATACACTTTTAAATTTGACGTTTTCACTTATTACAGAGTAACATTAACTTAAACTCCCTCCGTCTCATTGATTTATTTACCTTTTATATTCTTTGTGAGATTTATTTTAATCAAAGACAAACAAATAATTGGGACGAAGGAAGTAACTTTTAACAACATAATACTGAGTTACTGACATTAATTAAATTTTCATTTGATTATAAAATAATTAAATTTTATCACAATCGTTAAATTTGATACTATTTTGACTTTTTAGGAGAATGATACTCTTTTAGTTAACAAAATTAATCATCCTACTTCTTAAACGTCGCTTAACCTTCTCACTCAATTTATCTAGCAATCTTAATCAGTGAAATAAAGACCATCCACGAACACCCTTGTTCGCGTAGTGCACACAAATTGGCATTGTGGCATAGGTATGTTAGTGTATTTCACACGAATGTGCCACTTTTTCATTGGGTCTTTCGATTTTCTACTCTAACAAAATGTATATATACGAAAGTTGTAAAGTCACAGAAGAGTGAACATGAAATTTTATAATATCCACTTAATTTGTATGGACACAATATCAAATAACATTAATGTACGTCTTCCAATGGGCTTAGAAAATTGGATAATTATTGAGATATAACCGTGTCTATTGATCCATTGTTAAAACTGACTTATTAGGATGACGCTCTTTTCCTTAGTATTATCGATAAAAGGTGATGACATTATTATTCTTTGTTATTAATTTGACCCTGTACAATTTAACATAAACCTTATTTAATCATATGTATTTATCTCATACGATGTTAATAAAACTTAATATAAATCTGAATTGGAGTGATTATTGATATTTTTATCATTATTTTCCGCCGTTTGTACAACACTCTAACTTAATTTTAATTTTGTTTTTGTAGAATAGACATTTAGTATAGGTCAAAGTATTAAATAATGTATAATAATATAAATTGCATGAATTCTTTTTTGTTAACTCTATAATTTACACTTAAAATATGACTTATTAATTATTATTCTGTAACTTAAAATTTGTAGAACGGCATGCAATGTGTCATGATGTTCAAGGTTTAGTTGAAAAAAATGGACCCTTATAGGTATAATTGTATTGTACAATCATATTAAATCTAACTTAGCATATATATGTGTATTGTTTATGGAGCGTCTTAGAAAGTTTTGAGTTACATTGTAACTTTTTTTACGTTTTTCTAATAAAAAAAAAGTGTGGTATAATGGTTTTTACTATCTTATTTAAGAACAATGTTAGGAAACTTATTTTACTTTTTCACTATTGATTTTGTGTGAGCTTATTAAATATTTACCGTGTATACTATTATTCTGTTCAAACTTAGAGTCTCAGATTCATAATATAAGGAAGTTTTTCTCTTTTTTTTTTGTTTCTTCTTTTAATTATTATAATCACAATCACAATCCTACTTATATATGTAATTATGATATTACCTTTGATATTGCATTTAACTTGTTGATTAATAAAATAAAAAAAATAATAGATAGGTGGTAGTCTCCAAGTTTAAGATAAATTTATATTATTTAGAGGTCCTTTAAATTCTACTGTAATAGATTTTGCAATCACTATATGAGTTGGTTATACTTAACGTTGATAACTTTTATTTTTTATTTTCTTAACAATTTGTTTGGATAGTTCTGGAACATGCATGTTTATATCCTGTTTGGACTAAACTTCACAATAGTATACGATCTTTTTTGCTCGTTTAATATTAATTTCTTTTGTAAAATTCTTGAGTTCCATATGGTTTTAATTGTGCTATATTTAAGTACGTATATAACGACTTAATTGTCACTTATGCTACCATATGAAGTAAAAAACACAACTAAAATCTACCCCATTCCTTACATAATGACAATAGGACTAAAATAATGCCTATAAAAATACTGAATTATAGAACAACACATATATATATGAGAATCTAAATGTATATTCATTGTAGAAATTATATGTAGAAATTATGTATATTTATATTTTGTATATTAAAGACTCAAAGAGGTTTGCTCTTTGGTGGCAAAGGAAAGTTCTGTGTTGCTTCTTAACCATACATCCTCAAACTTACAAATAAAATCCGTTATTTTTAAAAATAGGAAAAACATGAATCAGTTATCTGACTGGTACTCCGTGTATTGGCTTGTATAAAAGGTAAAATAAATTTTTTATCATAATTTAGCAAGTTAATAACCTAAATAAATACATTAAAACTTCAAAATTACGGGGTATAAAATTGTGTTCACAAGAAAAAGTCATAAAACTAATGGAAACAAAAAAGAAATCTCATATTTAAAATTTTGACTTTCACAAATTAGTATATATACTCTAATAGTTTGAATTCTATTGTAACAAAAATTGATAATTGAAATCTCCTTAATTTAAGGATAGTAGTAGCTGGAAAATATATATTTCTTATATGTATATACATATTGTGAAATTCCTTGCAAAGTATAACGCGTTAACGCCCTATATTCTTAATAGGTACTCATGACGGCATAATGGTTACGTAAAACCTTATATATGGTTATTAATTAAGATTTATAGATTAATTTCCATATTTTATAGAATTTGATTCCTACCATCTTTTATAGGTATGGTAAGAATTGACTGAAACAGAAAGTGTAACCAACTTTTGTACTCGATATACTTCTTTACAAACATGATAACAACTATAAAAGTGATCATAGGTAAGTCGATATAATATAAAAGACATTCATAATAAGTGGGTGTACTTATCGACTTACCACCAATATCACCGTTATGATGATAGTAAAAAAAAATGTAAGCTGTAATTGCTGACCTTTAAACTATCCGTTTATTGCTTCTTGAAAAACAAACAAATAAAAAGTACAACATTAGATCTCACACTATAAAAATAGGGTAAGAGAGACAAAAGTAATGTGATGCAAACATGCAATACAAAACAAAAATATATTATCACAATCTAAAAAGTGTAGTTTAAGTTTTTGAAGATGGGTAAGATGGGTTTTATATAGAGAATATTCTTATAGTGCTTGGTATTATTTTAATGGTTTATTATATTTGCTTTCTTTGAGATTATATCCTACTAAAACTCTTATGATAAACTTCCATAAAAGATTACTTACCAAGGTTGTTTTATAACTTGAGATGTGATATATACAATATTTTATCTTTTTTTTTATTATTATTATCTTTAAATATATTTTCATTAAAAACTATTTTAGGTAGTTTATTTAAAAAGATGGACTCTCACTACAAAAAAGTATTTCGTTAGCGACGGAATATTTGCGACGGACACAAATTCCGTAGCAAAAAAACTTTTGCGACGGATCCTGCGACGGAAATAGAACCCTGCGACGGATATTCCGTAGCAGAGTTTCCAGCCATGGCGCCAAAAAAAGTAACAAGGCGGGAACCTCTGCGACGGAAGTTCCGTCGCAAATTGTAAGCTTGCGACGGACTGTGCGACGGAAGTTCCGTCGCAGATTCAAATATTTGACTGAAATATCACAACTGGCAAAGCCAGCTGGCATTTTTTTCTGCGACAGAAATTCTTTTTCTGCGACGGAAAATCCGTCGCAAATTTTATTATTAAATAATATTTGCGACGGATTTTCCGTCGCAGAAAGAGAATTTCCGTCGCAGAAAAAAATGCCACCTGGCTTTGCCAGTTGTGATATTTACTGATTTGTTTGCACTTAAATGGCATTATGTAGGTACACGTTATTACCTAATTTTCAAATATGGGTACTCGAATAAAAGATACTTTTTTTGAATGAAAATGTGAGACTTGTAAGTACAACATATATAGAACCTTTTAAAGGCCTTACGATAATTTATTCACTCCCTCCTGGTCATGGCGCCTAAAAAATTAACAAGGCGGGAACCTCTGCGACGGAAGTTCCGTCGCAAATTGTAAGCTTGCGACGGACTGTGCGACGGAAGTTCCGTCGCAGATTCAAATATTTGACTGAAATATCACAACTGGCAAAGCCAGGTGGCATTTTTTCTGCGACGGAAATTCTCTTTCTGCGACGGAAAATCCGTCGCAAATATTATTTAATAATAAAATTTGCGACGGACTTGCGACGGACATTCCGTCGCAAGATTTTTTTGATATAACCAGCAACCAAGTCTTTCCCCGTATATCATTATACATAAATCAATTAAAAATCCGTCAACTCTACCCAATACCTCACCGGTGCCACCCTAACCCAAGACCACCGGAGCCACCACAAACACCATCGGAACCACCACCTACACCACCGGAGCCTTCAATTGGTACGCCCCTCTTTCTCTCTCTCTCCCTCTTCTTAATTTGATTTTTCAGATCTACCACCCCCTCCCCTTGCCTGCCGCTGCCACCCCCTCCCTGCTGCCGCCATCCCCTCCCTGCCGCCGCCACCCCCCTCCCTGCCGCCGCCCCCACCCCACTGCCACCCTCCCTCCTTTGAATTTTTGTAATTATTAATATAGATAATTATTATTACTCCCTCCGTCCCGATCATTTGTCTACCTTTACTTTTGTCACAATTATTAAGGAAATGTTGTTCATATATGATAGACTTAGTACCCGTTCAAGAATTACGCATTAGGTGTAATTCTTGAATAGTCCCCGTTTTGGGACTGTCTTTGAATCTTTAATGCCATTTAGGTGGTAAATACTAATCATTTTTTTAATTGTTATTTGACGATTAAGTTTGGTTGACAGTTCCTTTAATGTTCTCTGAATACATATGGAGAGTGACAAGTCATTCAACATTGTGTATTTGGAGAACTATAGGGAATTGCTGCCGAATTTTTGTCTCATAACAATTAATTAAATGATTAGTATTTACTAATGGTATGAAAGATTCAAAGATGGGTTTAGGTTGGAGAGATAAGGACCCCATGAACTCGAATATTATTTTTTTTTGCAGGTGGAAGATGTTGTTGTTGTTGTTGTGTTGTTGGAGGTTGGAGGTTGGAGGTTGGAGGTTGGAGGTTGTTTGTTGTTTGTTGTTTGTTGTTTGTTGTTTGTTTGTGTAATATGATGTGTATTAGTAGTTATTGTTGTTATTGTTGCTATTAGTAAACTTTTAGTTCTTGTTGTTATTGTTTTGAATATTTATTTAAGTCGATAATAATAATTATAAACGTGTGTGTAGATTTGAAATGAAAAGAGTACAACGAGCATGGATGTATGAAAGATTGGATTGTAATAAAAAATTAAGGCAGGAGTTTGTAATGGGCGTTAATGAATTCATTAATTATGTTAAGAAACAAGAAGATTACGGTAGATGTAAGGAAATTAGGTGCCCATGTGTAAAGTGTAGAAATCGCAAATTTTTAGCCGAACAAGAAGTAAGAAAACACCTAGGACTTTGGGGCTTTTGCGATGACTATTATGATTGGGTGTGCCATGGTGAAAATTATCCCGTTGAGGAGAGGTCAAACAATCCCTATAGGATTTTATAGACTCCCTTTTTAAATACAACATTTCCGAAAACCAATATTTAAGTAGTGATGATGAATAAGATTATTTCTAATTCTTATATTAGTTGCAACTACTTTTTCTAAATGTGTGGGCGTTTGTAAAACAATTTTATTTGAGCTGTTGACAGTTGTTTTTATTATTCATTAATACCAATATATAGTTTCTTCTCATTTAATTGTACATACATGTTTGTTAATTCATCACAACTTTGAATAGTTTAGTTTTTCTCTATATGGCGGGCGGAGGACGAAGAAGAGGTAGTACGAGTAATGTAGGAAACAGAGCGCAGGAGGATGAGAATGAGCAAGTGAATGACAGGAACGTGCCACCGCCACAGGTGGATACTACTACTCGCAGAGTCCGCCTCGATCCGGATGAGGAAACAGGTGTATGGTAAGACTAGTTCACTTTTACTTTAATTGTTTAATTATAATTATGATTATTCAAAAATCATAATATTTATATATAATGTATTTAACTATGATCATTAATTTCAGGTTCAGTGACGCAGATGTGGTTAAACTGATCTCGGAGACCATAATCTGCGGGTACAAGGAGCATGCGCCAAATTGGAAAGAGGCGTCAAATACTTTGCGGTCGTCTTGGTGGAACTGGTTTGAGGTATAATTATTTAAAATATTATAATTATATCTATTTAAATTTGTTTTTCTCAATTATCTTTGTTATTGATTTTTTATTTTTTTATTTATTCACTTAATATTTTCCTAACTTTATGTTTTTAATCATGACAGCAAAGGGTTTCTTTCGATCCTCGCCATACAGATATGGTATGGAAATCTTGGGAATACGCCATGAAGACCCATTTACGTCATATGATCTACCGAGCCTCGCAGAAAGACGAGGAGCACAGACCGAGTTGGATTCCTTTGGACTTGTTTAGAAAGCTTAAGAGTAGGCCTGTCGAAGATCCTGGTTTCGTTGCGAGATCTCAATCAGGCGCGGCTAATCGTAGGTCGGGTTGTAAAGAGAAGGGAAAGGCGTTACCTACTCACATTATGGGTAGAAAAAACACCTTGAGAATCATGGACGAAATGGTAAATATAAATCTTTTTTCATTTTTTGTTTATTTATCTAATTATAATTTAATACTTATATATATATGTTATACTAACAAGTATTTAAATTGTAGGTCGATAAATCTTCAACTGGTATGCCAAATGCCGTGCAAGTCTTAGAGAAGACAAAGAAGCACCCGTTCCGTGGATGGTTATCAAAAAAACCAGCTGAACTCTATGTAAGTTATGCATTTTTTTGTTAAGTGATTTATGTTTAATTTGTCATTTATATATTTAATTACATTAACTACTTAATTTAAATGACAATTACTAATTATGAACTTGTTTGTGATGCAGAATAATATCATGTCAAATAAGTCTCAGCTTCAAACTCAAGGAGTCGAAAACATTGACGATAATGAGATCTATTATGACGAGACTGGATTTGACGAGAAAGGAAGATGCTACGGATTGGGACCAGCGGCGAATTATTTGTTTGACCATCATAGGCACTCTGTTGCTACCTCAAACCCGACTCAGGGCAACCCAAGTTTGGCTACTAAGCTGTCAAAGGAGAATGCTGCACTTAGACAAGAGCGCGACGAGCAGGCTCGAAGGACTGCAGCTATAGAAGAGTACTTGAGTCAGGTTGCAAGAAATTCTACTCAAAACTGCAGAACTGGAGGTCCTAACCAGGGTCGAGACGACTTTGATGATGATGGCGGCGATAATGCTAGGTCCAACCCATTCACCCCTTTCCCTCCTTTCCCTCCAATCACTCCACTGACTTGAGTGATTAGTTAACTATTTGGTACTTTGAGCCTTTTATTTGTAAGACTTTAATTACTTTTATGATATAAAATCAAAACTTTGTTCGGTTTTGTGTTACATTAGTAACTTTGTTGGACGCGTAACTGCTGGAAAACTTCTGTAATTTGCAGGTTTTTTGTCGTTTTAACGCGTATATAGGGGATGCAGGAAACAGCCAGGTCCTGGAACATACAGGCCTTATTGCGACGTAATTTCCGTCGCAAACATTGACTGACTTACAGCCAAGTCAAACGTAAAGTCAATCTTTGCGACGGAAAGTTCCTTTTTGCGACGGAAATTCCGTCGCAACAGTGGACTTAATGTTTGACTTGACTGCCACCTATACAGTCAAGTCAAACATTCAGTCAACATTTGCGACGGAAAGTCACGTTTTGCGACGGAAATTCCGTCGCAACTGTTGACTTTATGTTTGACTTGGCTGAACAGGTGGCAGTCAAGTCAATCTTTCAGTCAACAGTTGCGACGGAATTTCCGTCGCAAAACGTGACTTTCCGTCGCAAAAATGTGCGACGGATTAATCCGTCGCAATTACTGCTGTTTGCGACGAAAATAAGCGACGGACACTATCCGTTGCAAATCCGTCGCAAATCAGTCTTTAGCGACGGAAATTCCCTATTTAGCGACGGAATAATCCGTCGCAAAACGAACTTTATTTTGTAGTGTCTCTGTTTTAAAAAAACTTGGAGACTACTACATGTCTTGAAAAATCATCTTTTATAAATAATATATATATATATATATATATATATATTAATAATTAATTAATAGTATCTAACAATAAGAATTTTGAGCAAGTTAAAACTAATAATACGAATTGATTTTTACAAAATTTGGAGAGTATAATATTTTCCAAAAAAAATTAATTTTTGTATTAAAAAGATACATGATATCATAGGTTCTACGAATAGGAATATAATAAAATTATCTAATTTTATTTTTTGTATTAAATTATTGTTTTTAAGAAGTTAATGTGATATCATATGGTTACTGAAATATTATTTTTTAGTATAGTTCAATTTCGACGTGATATTATAGTCCAGTTTCCAAAAAGAACAGTTTCCAAAAAGAGTTACATATCTTGTATTAAAATATATTTTATTTTTTATTTTTTAATGGAAACAATTATTGAAAGAGTTCTTATAAAGGAGGAGTCTCTCACGTGCCTCGAAAAAAGCCTCCTTTATATATATATATATTGTGATTGGGTGCTTCCGTATCTCTACAATTACGAAAAGCACATGATGATGTGCTCATATTACAACATGTCGTGATGAAAGTGCTTGGAGACGAAAATTTATGAGACGAATTCATATTAATATAAAAATAATTTTTTTATCAAAAATGTATTTTTATATCAATTGGTTTAAAACACCACTGATTTATTATGTCCAAATCGATGTGTCGAAAATTGTGCCGGAAACCTGAAACTGAAACTTGAAACCTGAGTCGTAAATTAAAAATATTTACCATTGTTGTCAAAATGTCGACTTGGGGACCTAGCCTTATCTTAGTATGTGACAACCCTCGCGAATGCGGAAATAAAACATACAAGCATGTGATTAATATAGCAGAAAATACGGTGTTTTTAATACTTTTCACATGCAAAATAGGTACGAGGAATGTCAATAATTACAAACTAAAATATAAAATACTAAAAAGAGACGAAGTCTCTCAAAATGTTATCAAATATCAAAGTAATTAGCAACTGGCTAAAAATCGTCTAGAGGTGTTTCATCCAGGCAAACACCCGCTAGCTCACACCCGAACCCAAAATACCACAAGCAAAAAGCCATCCAATCAAGCAACCTGTTCATCCATGAAAAAAATGAACGCCACAATCACTGGGGAGTAACTCCGGGTTCTCCCAGCCATATCACATTAAACGTACATAAACGGAAATACAAAAGTAGAAGCATGCATATATAGATATACATGTGAAATACGAGAAGGATAAATAGGCAACTCAATATGTAAAGATATCGGTACATGGAGTACAAATCCGTAACCATCATATGATAGAAAGACTCGGGGATGACACTCTTAGGCAACCATACACTCACTAGGGCTTGCATCTCACCGTCAGCGGCATAAGTTTGATAAGATTGAGACTCGACAAACAAACCATGCCAAGTCAACCAAAGATCATGAATAATCAATCATATAATCATCCAACCAAACGTACAATACGTTGACGACATCTCTCACGGTAAATGCCACGCACTAGCACTGTGTCCCTGCAAGTATGATTAAAAGGCATCCACGGAATAAAACATTGCCCTGAACGCATACACGATGCTACATTTCGTATATGTAGACTAATTTCCTCCTGGTAGGACGACGATATAAATACCCGGTCCTAGTCTAAACCTGACCAGACTCTCGGAATAAACCATTTTCCGATTCGACAAGCGATGACATTTCGCATCCAAGACTCGGTCAATCATAGACGGCGAGTACCCCAAATTCGGTCAACCTTCACGAAAGAGGCGGAAAAGAGCACAAGCCTCATAACAAGCGGTACGCTACATGCAAATGACACTACCTCGCAAGTATACTGTTGGAGCAAGTGTCCTCCACAATAGCGCATTTATATTATAAATCTCATTTTGGAATATTAGTGGGATGACTAGTATTTTGATACTCCACGTCAGTTGATTAACGTAAATCGATAACGGTCAGCTGACTAGAGTTAGACGTTATTGTC
>JAIUZE010043320.1:0-16054 GCA_022085475.1 Heliosperma pusillum | reverse complement strand
GGCAATTTTCAAGCAAAATTTACCAAAGAAATGTGGAGACCCGGGCATGTTCACCATCCCTTGCACCATTAGAGGGCAAAGTTTCAAACGTGCCATGTTAGACCTTGGAGCCTCTATTAACGTCATGCTCCTATCCATCTATGAGACCCTAGGCTTAGGACCTTTGTCTAAGACCGGGGTGGTTATTCAATTAGCCGATAGGTCTAGTGTCTATCCAAAAGGCTTGGTAGAGGATGTGCTAGTAGAGGTAGATAACCTTGTCTTCCCGGCGGATTTCTATGTTTTAGACATGGAGTCTAGTTCAAGTGCCACTCCCCTTCTTCTTGGTAGGCCATTCATGAAAACCTCTAAGACCAAGATTGATGTTTCAAACGGGTGTTTGACAATGGAGTTTGAGGGAAAGAGATTGACTTATAATATCTATGACTCTATGAGACACCCTAGTGATGTTCAATCTTGTTTCTTCTTGGATATTTTTGAGCCTTTGGTGCATCAAATGTACAAATTTTGTGATAGGGACCCACTTGAGGTGGCCTTAACTAACAATATGGAAGAGGAGGGTTTGCGTTTGTTGTTGTTGGTTGATGTGCAGGGACGTCTCGAGGATTTGGAAAGAGAAGAGCCTCTAGACACATATGAAGAACTCAACATCATCGATATGCTGAAAACAGGGCAAGGCAGAGAAAAACGCTGGCAGTGCCCCACGACGTTGCCAGCGTCACATGACGTTGCCAGCGTCCACAAACGCTGCCAGCGTCCTGCTCTGACAAATCTGTCCGAGCTCTTTGCTTTGAGCATACCCCTCCACAAGCCCCTTCCTTCAATTGTGAAGCCCCCGAAGGTCGAGTTGAACACCCTTCCAAGCCATTTAAAGTATATCTTCTTAGGGGACAACAACACCCTACCTCTTATCATCTCAAGCACACTCAACGAGGACCAAGAGGGCAAATTGGTAGCATTGCTTCAAAAGCATAGAGATACATTTGGGTGGAGCATAGTGGACCTCAAGGGAATAAGTCTGGTGACTTGCATGCACAAGATACGACTTGCAGTGGATGCCAAACCGGCCCGACAACCCCAAAAGAGGCGCAATCCACCAATGGCGGAGGTAGTGCAAGAAGAGGTAATTAAACTATTGCCAATGGGCATCATCTTCTCTATTTCCGACTCCCGTTGGGTTAGCCTAACTCAAGTCGTGCCCAAAAAGGGAGGAG
Source organism: Heliosperma pusillum (assembly GCA_022085475.1). NCBI lineage: Eukaryota > Viridiplantae > Streptophyta > Magnoliopsida > Caryophyllales > Caryophyllaceae > Heliosperma > Heliosperma pusillum. The sequence continues at coordinate 14,840 of JAIUZE010043320.1, read as the reverse complement.
TGACGGTAATCAAGAACGCACAAGGAGACTTGCTCTCCACCCGACCATAAATCGGTTGGAGCGTGTGTATTGACTACCGCCGCTTGAATGCGGTTACTTTGAAAGACCATTTCCCGCTACTATTTATTGATCAAATGTTAGAAAGACTAGCGGGAAAAGCTTTCTATTGTTTCCTTGACGGGTACTCGGGATATTTTCAAATCCCAATCGCACCCGAGGACCAAGTCAAGACCACATTCACATGCCCATTCTGTACATTTGCTTATCGCCGTATGCCATTTGGTCTATGCAATGCATCGGGAACTTTTCAACGGTGCATGTTGAGTATTTTCTCCGACTATGTAGAAAGGATCATAGAAGTATTCATAGACGATTTCACCGTCCATGGGGACTCCTATGATGCATGCCTAAAACACCTTGTTGTTGTCTTAGAGCGATACCAAGAGTCCCATCTCATTTTAAACTCCGAAAAATGTCATTTCATGGTGACTAGTGGCATCGTTCTAGGACATGTAGTGTCGGAAAGGAGGGTTGAGGTGGATAAGGCTAAGGTTGACATTATCAAGACCTTACCTTATCCCTTTAACACTCGAGACATTAGGTCTTTTCTCGGACATGCCGGTTTCTACCAGAGATTTATTAAGGACTTTTCCAAGATTGCTAACCCCTTATGTAAGCTTTTGCACAAAGAAGCGGAGTTTGTCTTTGATGCCTCTTGTAGGAAAGCTTTCGATGATTTGAAGGAGAGATTGGTCACCGCACCAATTATTCAAGCACCGCAATTGGACCTTCCATTTGAAATCATGACCGATGCAAGTGACTACGCATTGGGAGTGGTTTTGGGTCAAAAGAGTGACAAAGGACCTCATGTGATCCAATATGCATCTACCCTCTTGAATGATGCTCAAAAGAACTACTCTACGACGGAGAAGAAGTTCCTTGGTGTGGTATATGCCCTAGAAAAATTCCGATCCTATCTCTTGGGCACAAAGGTGATCATCTACACCGATCACGCCGCCATTAGATACCTTGTGGCAAAGAAGGATGCAAAACCACGGTTGTTGAGGTGGATCCTTCTCCTAAGTGAGTTCAATGTGGAGATAAAAGACAAGAAAGGAGTGAAGAATGTGGTGGCGGATCATTTAAGCCGGCTAATCCTTGAAGGAAGACCATCATGCCCTCTTGATGAGGTTGAAGGAGGTCTCCCTCATGAGTCCCTATATGCCATCCAAGTGGAGGAGCCATGGTATGCTACCTCGGTCAACTATTTGGTGACAAAGCGGCTTCCAAGCCATTTCTCTTCCCATCAACAGAGCAAAGTAAAATCCGATGCAAAGTACTATATGTGGGATGATCCATACTTGTGGAAATTTTGCCAAGATCAACTTATAAGAAGATGTGTGCCCGAGAGGGAGATTCCCTCCATTCTACATCATTGTCATGACTATGCATGTGGAGGACATTGTGGCCCACAAAGAACCGCAAGAAAAGTGCTCGAATGCGGTTTCTTTTGGCCCAATATTTTCAAAGATGCGCATAAGTTTGTGAAGACTTGTGACCGATGTCAAAGGGTGGGGAATTTGACAAAAAGAAATGAGATGCCACAACAACCCCTCTTATATTGTGAAGTCTTTGATGTATGGGGAATTGACTTTATGGGCCCCTTTCCTAACTCCGGTGGTTATTTATACATCCTTTTGACGGTAGATTATGTGTCAAAATAGGTTGAAGCAATTCCTACCCGCACCGATGATGCAAAGGTAGTAGCCATCTTCATCCAAGAGAACATATTCTCCCAGTTTGGTTTTCCAAGGGCTATCATTAGTGATAGGGGTACCCATTTTTGCAATAAGGTGATTGGAAGCCTTCTCAAGAGGTATGGGGTGAACCATAAAATCTCAACGGCCTATCACCCACAAACAAACGGCCAAGCCGAGCTCTCCAACCGTGAGATAAAAGGGATCCTTGAAAAGATGGTGAATCCGGATAGAAAGGATTGGAGCAAGAGGCTAGTTGATGCTTTGTGGGCATATAGGACCGCCTTTAAGATCCCCATCGGCATGTCCCCATTCCGTCTCATCTATGGCAAGGCTTGCCACCTCCCCGTGGAGGTTGAGCACAAAGCCTATTAGGCTATCAAATCATTCAACCAAAATCAAGATGAGAGCGGTATGCACCGAAAGCTTCAATTACAAGAACTTGTGGAAATTCGCCAAGATGCGTATGAGAACTCCTCCATCTACAAGGAGAAAACAAGGAGATGGCACGACGGGATGATAAACCGTCGGGTTTTCAAGGAGGGCAATCAAGTTCTTGTGTTCCAAAATCGGTTTAAGCTCTTTCCGGGTAAGTTGAGGTCAAGATGGTTTGGACCTTACACCGTCAAGAAGGTGTTTACCCACGGAGCTATTAAGGTGGAAGGGCCCGGGGATGGAAAGCTACTTAAGGTGAATGACCACCGCCTCAAACATTACTTCCAAGGATGTGCCCGGGAGGGGGAAGAAGAGGTCTTACTTGAAGACCCCGAGTATGAAAGTTGAAAAGCTTGGAGCCACTAAGTCGAGCCATCGACTCTAAATAAACGGCAAAACGTGTACATACTCTATCCTTGTGAATATTTCATTTAAGTTCATTGTTAATTTTTAGCATTTGAGTTGTTTTTAAGTAGTTAGAAATTGCATCAATCAAATTTTTTTGAAGTTACTAACGGTTTTGTGAAGTTTTGCGAGTTTTCGGCCGCCTCGGGATGCGTGCCGCGGATACAAAGTGCGGGACTCGGTGAAATTTTGATATTGAAGGTTATTTTGGGCCATTGGAGTGAAAATGTAAGTGTGGGAATGTTTGTAACACTTAGCCAAAACTTGGCTAAGTGCAAAGGGAAGAAAAAAACCGGCAGTGAACAACGCTGCCAGCGTCGTAGGACGCTGCCAGCGTCGTATGCAGTTTTCAGCCCTTTTCTTTCCTAATTGCACGAGTTCATCAAAAAAATCAATTCTAACACTCATACTCTCTTCTTCACGAAAAAAACCCCAAACCAACCCCCAATTCTTCAAAACTTCATCGTTCTCCCTCAAATCTTCACTAACCTTCATCAAAATCAATCAATTTCTTTATCCTAACCTTCATTCTACCTTCAATCACCTCAAAATCAACCTAAATCACTCACAATCTGAGAAAAATCCCTCTTTGAAAACCTAGAAAAATCTTCCTCAAATTCGATTTTTAGGGGTTTTGACGGATTCCTTGCTTATTCTAGTCATCAAGGAGCTTAAGTTTTGTGGAATCGGAAAGGTATAACCTCGTACTTAACTTTTTCCATTATTCTTTAGTTTTTGCTCGAAAATTAGGCTTGAATTAGTCTTAGTTTGAGTTTTCCCCATTGCCCTTGTTGTATGTATAGCTAGGATTGGTTAAATTTTTCTGAGTAAGGCATAAGAATTTAACAAACACTAAGCTTTTGAGGTGTTGAGATTGTTGCACACCAAGTGTTTGTTGAATTGCTTGAGTGAAAAACTTCTTTGAGTGATTGCTTGTTGTTGTATTGTATTGTCATGTTGATGTTTTTGCAGAAAATGGCTCCTAAAATCTCCAAGTTGTTTGGGAAAGGAAAGAATAAGAGGGCCGCGGTGAGTGAGCCCGACACCGAGGTGGAAGCGGTGTTCATGGGTTATGAGAGGTTGAGTGCTCAACATAAGAGAATATGGGACAAACTTACTACAACCCGACAACAACCACTCGTAACCACAAAATTCTTTTCGCCAAACACCCTCTATGCCTTGGGCATGTTCGACTTAACAAGGGATATGCTAGCTAAAGTAGGGCTAGAAGCTTATCTCGAACCGGACTCTTGGGATCACACCTATAGGAGTTTCGCGTACGAGTTTCTAGCAACCTTGTCCGAGTTGGACGTCCCCGAGGGTAATGAAAGAGCCTACCGTTTCCGTCTCAACCAAACTTGGCACAACGCCCCCATCTCCGAAATTCGCCAAATCCTTAAAATCACAAAAGACCCCGAAGAAATTCGATGCCCCAAGGGGAAAACGCACATCATGTGGAGCAATATTACAAATTGCAACACCGCATCTAAGGATGCCAAACTCTCCACAATCACCCACCCCGTGCTCCGACTAATCACCCGGTTCCTTACCACCATCTTTAACTCCGCGGGAGAGCCCGCTAAATTATCGGAGACCATCCGGCTATGTTTGTGGACTATGCTCCCTGAGGGGGTAGGGGTACCGGATTGGGCGGACTTGTTTATGAGAGCTTGCATTAGACACCGACAAAAATCTACAAAAGCAAGTATCCATCTTGGGGGGTGATTACATTTTTGGTGCGACACTATGAGGGGGACATTGATGAGGAGCAAGAGGTAAACTCTTGAAAGGGCTTGACGAGGTACAACCATTTCGGGCTCGAGGAGGTACATATGTTTAAAATTAGCAAAGAACAACCCTTGAGAGGATTTTGGTAGGGGAGTGATGGCCTTAGTTATATGAAGATGCCTCGACCTCCAAACAACCCTTTACCTAGGGGGCCCAAATCGGAGGATTTTTATTGTCCTAGGGAAGAGAGTTTGGGGGAGAGTAGAGATGAGGAGGAGGTAGAGGAAGTGCCTTTGAGGCCAAGACGGAGGGAAAGGAGAGAGGGAGGTGAGGGAAGTGAGCGAGTTAGCGAGGAGATAGAGATCCTCGCAATTGAGCAAGGACCTTTCCAAAACCCACATTTTCAACAACAACAACAACAACAACAACAACCACCACCACCATTCCATTCCCAATCATCTTACCAAAGCCACCAAGACACCGACACCCCTATGTTTGATGCGGAGACTCGTTCTAGCATCCCAATGGACCCATGGCAACAACAAATGGCATCCTACTTTGCTAGCACCAACGATGTCTTAAAGCACATTAGTGGAAGGGTGGACGATTCTTACACTTGGCAATAAAGACAAGGAGGTAGGCTAGAGTCCTTAGATGATTGGCACAATGTAGTGGAGGAAAGAGAGAGGTTGAGAGCGGAGGCCGAGAGGGCTCAACAAGAGGAATGGAGAAGGATGGTAGCACGGCAAGAGGAAGCCCGCCTTTGGAGGGAACAACAAGACAAAAGGTGGCAAGAGCAAAATGAAATGTGGGCAACCCAAAATGCTTGGAGGGAGCAAGCCACAAGCCATTTCCAAGCCCAAAATGAGCACCACCACACTTATCTTCAAGATTCTTATGAAGATGCGGTGGCACAAGAAGACGTTTATGGCTTGGCTAGCTCGCTCTTTGGCATGTTCATCCAACAAAACCCGGGCTACCCCACTCCTTACACACAAGAGGCCCTTGATGAAGGCCTAGAAAGAAGAAAAAGGGTTAGAGAAGAAAGAGAGAGGAGGAGAAACCAAGGAGGTGCCTCGGGTTCTTCTCATTTCAACAATTGATGAAGTACCCCGCTTTTTCCCCTACAATGAGGAGATTGTATGATCTAAGTGTGGGGGAGAAAATTGTATATAGTTATTTTGTTTTGATGCATTGTATTTTGTTTTGTTTTTATTTTGAAAGAAAAAAAAAAAGAGAAAAAGAGAAAAAGAAAAAAAAGAAGAAAAAAAAATATATTAAAAATCCCGGCTAGGTGAAAACCCACAAGGGTGGGCACCTAGGCAAAAATTGGGAAGGTGGCCGAGGACGGAATGAAAACCCGAAAGGGCATTCCGGGCAAAATGAAAAATCGAGTTGCGAGCCACCAATGAGAGGAAAGGAAAAACTAAGGTGAAAACCCGAAAGGGCACCTTAGGCAAAATGAGGGATTTTCAAGAAAAAAAATGAATAAAAAAAAGAAAAAATGAAAAAAATTTGAGCATAATACTTTCTATGATGAGGATCTTGGAGGCATAAGAAGGGAGTTATAAGGAGGAATTTGGAAGGAGGCTAGCTTAGGATTTCTTTTATTTTTATTTTGAGTCACAAATTTGGTTCCAAATTGGTGGATTTCTCTTGGTGGTTGCTTGGTTGTGCAAATTGTGTAGTTTGGGGCCAACCAAGTAACCATGTTATACACTAGTGGAGTAATAAGGGGGTGGTATAAGAAGTGGAGTTGCATGGAGTTTGGTGATGAGGGCCATCTCGCTATGCCTTGGGATAAGGCAAAGATGGTCATACTACATTCTTGGGAGCCATAAGAAGGGAGGAGTTGAGTTGAGATGAGTCGGAGATGGTGGTGTGTCGAGTCTTGTATAGAGGGAGTTATAAGTAGGAAGTGGTAAGGGAAGAGTGTTAAAACAACCTTGAGTCATTTTTATTTTAATAGGTGGTTGTGTTTTGAGGGAGATATAAGAAGGTAGTGGTGAGGGAAGAGAGGTCAATACCTTCACATGCTATGTTTGGACTCGTGTTTGTCTTGCTAATCTCGAGTTTTACTCGGGACGAGTAAAAGTCCAAGTGTGGGGGTATTTGACAACACCAAAATGTGTTGTGTCTAGTAGTATTTATTAGGGTCTTTTGTTATACTTTTTACGGGTCATTAGCGTTGTTTTATGTTAACCTTAGTCTTTGTAATAATGTTGTTATTTAGTAATTTTAGTCAACTTTTTGAGTCAAACCCAGAAGTCAACAAAAGTCAAACCCGAAACCCGAGACCCAAAACCCGGAATTGGACTGGGCTAGAAACGAATTATCAAATGCAAGAAGATCAAACCCAATGGGTCAATGGAAGTCAAGGCGGGACTAAAATCAAAGGGTCAACAAAAGTCAAGACGCTCAAGCAAAGTGAAAACTGGCAGCACGAAACGCTGCCAGCGTCCAAGTCTCAGGGTGCTGTTCTTCATTTCTCCGTCTTGTCTTTTGAAAGCCCATTTCTCAAGGCCCCTAGGTTTGCGGACCAAGGGTATATAAGAAGCAACTTGAAGAGAGAGAAAGACTTGGCATACAACATTCCACAACACATTTCCTTAGAATTCTCTCTAGTTTGTTCTTCATTTTGGCTTTGTATTTTGTTTAGACTTCAACATGGGTTGTAACATTTGGATTATGGGTAGCTAATCTTTCCATTACTTGGTGTAATTTGAACAAGTTCACACCTTTAGCATTGTATGACTCTCTAATCCTCTTCTTCCTTGTTTAATATAATTTGTTTCTGTTAATATTTCATGTTGAGTGGATGAATGTTTGGTTTGACTAGCTTGACATTTTATTTACTTAATGAATGCTTGTTCTTGGTAGGAATTGTCAACCTATACTTGAATGTGTGAAGTAAACTTGAAAGACTTCAACTTTGGTTTAAAGTTAGAGTCTTTTGGGTGATAAATTATATTTTGTGTGATTTTTACATGGTTTAGTGTTGAATTACATGATTCTAGCTTAATCCTTTGGTTTAATACTTAAAACTTACTCCTTTGATTATGCTTATGTTTTAATAAGTGTCGGTTAAGTTGTAAAGGGTCAATCTTGGGTGGTTTAATCCACGTTGACTATTTCTTAGGAGGTAGTATTAGATAAATAAGAAGAGAGGTATAAAGGGGTCATCTTTGCTAATTGTTGTGTTACTTGGGATAATTGCACTAAGTATCTTTCTCATATTTGATTACTTGCATAGAAGGTGTTTGTTCAAGTGTCTAGACTAGAATTTCATGTTTCAAATTGAATCATCTTTTTACCCGAATTCCCCCATATATGTTATCCTACATGTTTTCTCATTGTGAATATCATAGTTTATAATTAATTCAAACCTTTGTTTTAATTAGTGTTTTAATTTGTGGTTAGAGTAATTAGTTTTGTTAATTTACTTTTTACAAGAGTCTAGATTAGTTTAATTTAGCTAATACCGTCTTCTCTTGGGTTCGACCCTATTCTTACCATTTTACTACCTTATTTGAGATAGTTTGTGTTGGTCTAGGAATTTTAAATTGTTATTTGATTGGAGCTAATTAGCGGGATTATCGACACCGATAAAAAGCCTCGTCAGAATGTATGTGATATTTAATGATTGAAATTTTGTAAGGTGAATTATATTCTTTTGAGGACTAGCTTATTAGCGGAGTTGGTGATGTCGGTCTGAGGAAGTTATTTATATTGGTGTGGTTATAAGATAGGTTTGTAAATTGCTCGAGAAGTGGATCAGGATGATTTTGGTATTGGAGTGGAGTGTGTAGTATTTTTTTTCCCGTTCTTAGTCTTTCGTCCTCTTTCAGCGAAAGCTTTGCCGTTCATTCCTCTCTTATATATCTTGTCTGCTTTCTTTCGGAAATAAAATATATCTTTGTATATAATTATTCTGTCGTGGCCCTTCCAGTTGACTTTCTATCTAATCCCTGCTCTTAGGAATTCATCCATGATTCCGCTCTTATTGTTTTCGATAAGCCTTTTTGTTGGCACTTAATCTTGTCGTCGCTATAATTTTATGCTTGTGGATCTTTCTGTCGACATTATCGTGATCTTTCGTCCTTAAGAGACCGATTTATTTCATTTTGCTTGTTGTGTGTATATTTTATTACCATAATTTGTGATTGAGATGCTCAAATTACTTTAATGTGTGTGCAATGTCTTGTTATCTAAAGTTTACCCTTTGAGAAAGCTTCCAAATTTTCATGTTGTATTTTAAATTTATCCTTTTGAAGAAGTCTGAAAATAAATTTTTCTAGGCCTTGTCGTTATTCGCTATTAGGCCTTGTCCGATTCGCCGTATCTAGACCGTAGTGTACTGGGGTATCGACTGGGTGTTCCGTTATTCGCCGTATCTAGGCCTTGTCCTGCTTGCTCTCGGGTTTTTGCTGACGATTTGTATGGGGACCATGCTGTTTATTGTACTGGTACTATGGCTGTTAAGCATCGGCATAACCTTGTTCGTGACACCTTATTCGACATTTGCTATAGGTCTGAAATTTCTACGGGTAGGGAGGTGGATATTGGTTTGGTTGACGGGCACGACAGATCTCTTCGTCCTGCGGATTTGCTTCTATATTCCTGGGACAGAGGACGTGATGTGTGTGTTGATTTGACAGGGTCTTCCCCCCCCTTGACTCAGACTAGGATGTCCGATTTTGTGCCGGGACGGGTTGTCGCCGATGCTGCTCAGCGCAAATGTGCTAAGTATGGGGATTTGTGCGCAGTTGTTCGCTATGGTTTCCTACCCTTCTCTTTTTCTTCGCTTGGGGCGATGGGCTCGGATGCTGTTGACTTGTTTAAGCGAATCTAGAAATTCTCGGTATCTCAGGATGTTGGGGCTCGGGTGGCCGCTTATATCTTTACTAGACTTAGTTTTGCTATAGCTAAGGGGGTGGGGTCCCATATTGTCTCTCGGCTCCCGACCAACTTCATGTAAACTTTTCATTCTATTTTAATGAAAGCTGCGCGCATTTATAATAAAAAAAATAATAATAATAATAATAATAATAATATAAGAGGGTTCAAAGTGGTCACACTCTAAAGTTTGGGGCTCGGGTGGCCGCTTATATCTTTACTAGGCTTAGTTTTTCAATATGTAACACCCGGAAATGTACCCTATTTTTATAATGAAAATATTTTACGGATACTTTTCAGTGAGTTTAAGTTTTAATTTAGAATTTAATGTTCCGAGTCGAATTTAGAATTTCCGAGTTCGTATTTGGAATTTCCGCGAGATTCCATGAGAATCCCGTCTTAAGGCGACTTTGACTTTTGTTGACTTTTTCTCATACACAACTCATACTCCCTCCTTAACCTATTTTTCATTCATTCAACACAACACTTACTTCTTCCTTAAGAAACCACCAAAACCCTTACCTCCATTTTGATCCATTCTTAGAATCATCGTATCTCATTCGTTTCTTGCTTAAATTCGCGTAAGTTCGTCTCATTCTTTCCCTCTTACCTTCCTCTATCCGTATTGATAATAAAATTACCGTCTTTCTCGCTTTTCAAACTTTCCGTCTTTCTCAAGGTGAAGTAAATTCATCTTTTATTAACTATTTTGTAGGTGGTGACCTCCAAGATCCCGACAAAGACTAATTTCTAATTGAAGAGGAGCTTGACGAGTAGTGAAGACGCATAAAGGTAACGGTGAAGGGTTACTCGATATCATTTACGTGTTTTACGTGTTTTCTATGCTAGAAATCGTATTTAGAATATGGTTAATGAGTTTAGAAATTGTGTTGATGATGGTATATGTTGTATGTTGAGAATTCATATGAGTTGTGATGATTTATGATAATATTTGATAATGGGTGAAATTGGATCCTTAGTTGAAATGTGATTTTCGTGTACATTGGACCCCAGCCGGTCGAACGGCAGCCGGTCAGACCACCGGCTGGGGCAGTGGCTGTATATTATTACATTTTTACGTGATTTTGAGGTATGACTTGGGTCTCAGCCGGTCGACTGGCAGCCAGTCAGACCACCGGCTGAGACACCCCTATTTTTCCTTTGATTTTCCATAATGCCTTTGGTCCCAGCCGGTAGACCGGCAGCTGGTCCACCTGACCGGCTGGGACATGCTGTTGTTTCATATTGGTTTTTCATATGACTATTGGCCTTAGCCGGTAGACCGGCAGCCGGTCCACCTGACCGGCTGGCTCCTGCTGGATGTTGTTTGTGATTTTTGTTTACGGTTTTCATTTATAATATTTCCGATCGTTCGTTTATCGTATAATTTTACGTAGTGACTTATAATATTAATGTTTTGAATATATGATATTTCATTCGCTTGTATCACATGTTTTAAGACGGTTTTTTGTATGTTCCACTTTGATTTGGTTTTTACAAATGTTACGGTTTGAGCACTATTTTGTCTTGTGCTTTGTACTCTCATGGCTACCTCCACGTTCGTAAGGCTGGAATGTCGGAACGGGGAGGTATCCTACTGCTTAATTGCATGTGTTAGTGGGCATACGACGACGTTTTTGGGAGGCGAACGCTATGCGTTGATCGACCCGGCCGTCAAATGTTGTGTACTTGCGAGGTGGTGTTATTTGCATGTAGCGTACCGCTTGTTATGAGGCTTGTGCTCTTTTCCGCCTCTTTCGTGAATTGCTCTACCGAATTTGGGGTACTCGGCTTCCTTGTATGACCGAGTCTTGGATGCGAAACGTTTATCGCATGTCGAACCGGAAAATGTGATTTCGGGATTCTGGCCAGTTTTAGACTAGGACCGGGTATTTATATCGTCGTTCTACCAGGAGGAAAATAGTCTACATATACGAAATGAATTGAATCGTGTATGCGTTCAGAGAAATGCTTATCTCGTGGATGCCTTTTAATCATACTTGCCATGTACACGGTGCTAGTGCGTTTCATTTACCGTGAGAGATGTCGTTTTTGTGTCGTTGTCTTTGAATGCGTGATTTCATGATTTTATTCATGGTCATTGCATGACTTGGCATCGTCAATGTATTGGTATGTCTGAATGGATGATAATATGATGGATCTATTGTGATCATCGCATGACTTGGCATGGTTTGTTTGTCGATTCTCAAACTTATCAAACTTATACCGCTAACGGTGAGATGTAAGACCTAGTGAGCATATTCGGTTGCCTAAGAGTGTCTTCCCCGAGTCTTTGTATAACGTGATGGATTCAGACTTGTACTTCTTATACTCTTATCATTATATCTTGAATTGCCTATCTATCCTTATTGTATTCCACATGTATATTCATATATGCATGATTTTACTTTTGTACTTCCTTTTATGTAAGTTTAATGTGATATGGCTGGGAGAACCCGGAGTTACTCCCCACTGACTGTGGCGTTCATGTTTTTCATGGATGAACAGGTTGCTTGCATTGATGGCTTTTTGCTTGATATTTTGGGTTCGGGTGTGAGCTAGCGTGCGTTGTCCCTGGAAGTTTCACCTCTAGACGATTTTAGCTTATTTGCTAAACACTTTTACTTTGTTAACATTTGGAGAGACCCCGTCTCTTTGTTTTATTTCGTACTTAGTTTGTAATATTTTGACACTCCTCGTATTATCTCCCTTGCATGTATAAAAGTTTTTAAAAGCTTCATATTTCCGCTATATAATTCACATGCTTGTATGTTTTATATTTCCGCATTCGCGAGGGTTGTCACACAATAGCTAAGGGGGTGGGGGCCCAGATTGTCTATCGGCTTCCCACCAACTTCTTGTAAACTTTACATTTTATTTTAATGAAAGCTGCGCGCATCTTATTATAAATAAAAAAAATAATAATAATGATAATAAAAATAATAATAATGGAGTAGGGTTTTTCGTGCGGCTTCTTGCTCGTTCTGCAGCCGGCATTGCTGCCACTCATACCACAACCATCCAACAAGGCCATCGAGACCTCAAGTCGCCGGCTGTGGTGGGGTAGTTGGTGGTTCGCGTTTAGAGAAGGAGAGAGAGAGGGGATCGCGCGCGTTTGTGCGACTATGCCATGTTGGAGCTAGTGTCCTCCAGTTAGTGCAATAACATAAATAAATCTCTTTAGGTTCACAGGGTATACTTTGTATAATAATCAGTTGATTAACGTTTATCAATAACGGTTGGCTTGCTAGATAAGTTTGACGTTATTGTCATACAGATGGCGGTGATCAACTGGTCCTAAAAGTCACACCTATAGGATGTGTTTGAGAGATGTGATTATTTGAGAAAATAATCATATTGATACCCTATTATATGACTAAAAGGTTTAGTCAGTGTAATTGACTAAAAGGTTAGTCAATGTGATGATGAGACGAAAGTTAGCTGAGACGAATTAACTGTAATTCGTAAAATTGAATATAAAAAGTTATATTTAATTATAGTATATAATGTAAGCTAATTAAACATAAACCGTTATAATGAATTAGCAAGTTATAAATATACGGATATTTATAATTAATGATGTATTATAATGTCGGTCCATGTAAAAACGACGATTATAATATATTACATTATATTGGAAGCTAAAATGAACAAAAACGAATGTATCCAGATACACTCGGGTTTTCGGGTCAATGGGTAGTTATTTGAGGAGACTAAATCTCCTCATATAAACCCATGTGTGCCGTGAGAATGACAAAAGGAAGCAGGAAAAAGAAATTTCTAACCCTATTCTATTCTTTTCTCTCACACTGCCTCCATCTCATCTGAACATCACAAAAAAGGACAAAAGTTAACAGTAACTTTTGACAAAACATAAAACCTTCTTCTCAATAGTGAGATCGTGTAAAAGGTTTACTTTCTAGCAAAAGGAAAGGGTATTTCTCGGAGCATCTTGGGTGCAACGATTAGGAGGATATCTACTTTGATATCTCTGTTCTTTACGCCTATTGCTAGGACCGGAGGTTGATTTCTAAATCTCTACTATTTTTATTGTTTTCGTTTATGACTAGCAATATCAAATTATTACTTTTCGTTATAATCCTATAACAATTGTATTGTGGTAATACGGATTTCCCACAAGAGGTATCAGAGCATAGGCCACGGAATTGTTTTAATTTGATTTCATAAACCGAAACTGTTTTCATCCCCTGTGTGTTTGACTCGATCGAGGACTTTAGTGTCTCGATCGAGCAGTTTTTTGTGAGTGTTTGTCTCGATCGAGGGCTTTATTTGCTCGATCGAGCAGTTTGCTCAACTTGTTTGGTCGATCGAGTACCTGTTTTTGCTCGATCGAGCAGTTTTTAAAACCTTTTGGTCGATCGAGTAGCCGTGTTTGCTCGATCGAGCAGTTTGCTTAAAATTTTTGGTCGATCGAGTGTTTTTATACTCGATCGTGGTCCCTGTTTGTCGACTAGGAAGAATTAGTCGATCGAGAGACTTTATTGTTTAATGTCTTCTCGATCGAGTACTTTTCAGAATCGTATTTCTTTTCGTATTCGTTTTCATTTAGATTTATTTTGTTATTTTAATCTGTTAAAATAGCATACAATAGATTTGTAGATGTTTTAATTTAATAAAGATTAGATTAAAATGAAAATGGAAATGATGTTGAATGATTTTATCATTTGAAAGGACATTAATTTTTCCCTATTTTGTCGATAAGAACCGTTTTGCTTGAAAAATTTTTGCTAAAAAATTTTTTGTTTTTCTTTGTTGTATTCAAAGTTTTTGGGCTTTTAATTGTACATTATTCGGATTGTGTATAATTAATGTGAATCGGTTCACATATGCTTAATATCTTACATTTTAAAGCAGTTTGAAATGTTAAGGATAGTTCATTTTATCAGTAAAATGAATCGGGATTGTAACTGATGTGGGTAATTACTGAATTACCACATAATTATAATCTATGTTAAAGGGTGGTTTGGATAATAAAACATCGTAATAACTGTATTATGTCTTGTATGTTTTATTTTAGTTGGTGCTTTTATAATGCTTTTGGAATGTTTGAATGAATTTTTAACGTATTTTTACAATCAGTTGTAACTTAGTGTGGCCTTAGTAGATTGTGTTACCGTAATGATGGAAACATAGTCTTGGATGTATTTTGAGATCTCGAATCTCCATTATTTTTTTAGTTTTGGGTTTTGAAATTAGTATGTAATAAATAGGATCTATGTAATTTTATTTGTTTTAATTTCAAAGAAGACTAAAGATGGAGATTGGAGCTCACTCCCGCTGCATGGACCAAGAAGGGTGATAAAGTCAAGCTTCGAGGGTCCAATCTGTTGGATTCCGAGTTGTATTTATTCTTTTTGGTAGGATAGGCCACACTAGGACATGTTTTTCCTTTACGTTTTTCATTCTCGTTTACTTTCCATCACATGATAGATATAATTGCATCATATTCCGCCTAAACCAAACCACCTAAACTAATAATGCATGAAAATGATTCATATAGGTTGAATATTTTATCATGGACATACAGATGTCACTCGCTTTTAGGGCCATCACCTTAGGTAAATCATTCTCGAGTTGCTAGACATTCGTTCACTTAAA
>JAIUZE010043299.1:0-10660 GCA_022085475.1 Heliosperma pusillum | reverse complement strand
GTGCTATGACTGCCGAACCTGTTTTTCTCCGTGAGATCCGCGAAAACCAAGTTGATGATCCTACCTACAAGTCTATTCAAGCCAAACTTCTTGAAGGAAAAGCTAAAGATTTCAAGTTTGATGATAAAGGTGTTCTTCGATTCCATGGCCGTTTGTTTGTGCCTAATGCTCTTGATTTGAGAAATCGAGTTCTTGATGAAGCACACCTTCCCCTTATTCTATTCACCCCAGAGGTGATAAGATGTATAAAGACTTGAAGCTACAGTTTTGGTGGCCGAATCTAAAGGGTGATGTTGTGTCTTATGTTGGAAGAGGTCTTACTTGCCAACAAGTGAAGATTGAACACAAGAGGCCCGGTGGATTGCTACTACCTTTGGATATTCCACTATGGAAGTGGGAATCTATTGCTATGGATTTTGTTATGGCTTTGCCAAGGACCGTTGGAAGTAAATATGCCGTTTGGGTTGTTGTTGATCGTTTGACCAAGTGTGCTAGATTTATCCCGATCAAAGAGACTTGGAGTTTAGATCGACTAGCGAAAGCCTATGTTGATGAGATTGTTAGATACCATGGTGTTCCCAAGGATAATATATCCGACCGAGATCCGAGGTGTTGTTCGAGATTTTGGAAGGCTTTACAAGAAGCCATGGGTAGTAAATTGTTGATGAGTACCGCATTCCATGCCGCTACCGATGGTCAGACCGAGAGGACTATCCAGACTTTAGAAGACTTGCTTAGGGCTTGTGCACTCGACTTCCAATCTAGTTGGGAAAAGAGTCTACCGTTGGTGGAGTTTTCTTACAACAATAGTTATCATGCCTCGATCAAGATGGCTCCCTATTAAGCTCTTTATGGAAGAAAATGTCGAAGTCCTATATGTTGGAATCAATTGAGTGATGTTCGTGACTTGGGTCCCGATGTTCTTGTTGAGACTATTGATCATGTGAAAGTCATTCGTGATAGAATCAAAGCCGCTCAAGATCGACAAAAATCTTATGCCAATATCCGAAGAAGACCGTTAGAATTTGAAGTTGGAGATAAAGTGTTCTTGAAATTATCTCCGATGAAGGGTGTTAAACGGTTTGGTGTTAAAAGAATTGGTGTCGTTGCTTACAAGTTGGACTTGCCCCCGAATTTGGCTAAGGTTCATGATGTATTCCATGTTTCTCAGTTGTGAAAGTACGTTAGTGATCCAAGCCATGTCTTTCAAACGGAAATGCCCGAGCTTGAACCGAATTTATCCTTTGAAGAGAAGTCGGTCCGCATCCTAGATCGCAAGGATAAGAATTTGAGAAGTAAGGTGGTTCCTTTAATGAAAATCTTGTGGAGATGTGCTAATGTCGAAGAAGAGACGTGGGAAACGGAAGCTTCTATGCGTAGTAAATATCCGAGCTTATTCGATTAAGGTACCTTTCTTTCGCTCAAGTTTCGAGGACGAAACTTTTTAAAATGTGGGGTGATTGTAACACCCGCAAATGTACCATATTTTTATAGTAAAAATATTTTACGGATACTTTTCAGCGAAATTTAGATTTAGTTTAGAATTAAATTTTTCCGTGTCTAGTTTAGAATTTCCGAGTTCGTTTTCGGACTTTACGCGAGTAAGTTACGTCTTAAGACGTTATGAGCTTTTTCTCATGACTTTTCCACTTACTCCTTCATATACTCCCTCATAACCCTAACTCCCTCACATTCAACACCTTCTTCTTCCTCACCAAGTAAACCCCAAAAACCCTAGCCTCCATATTTGATCAAGCTTTAAATCATCGTTACTCCTTCGTTACTTGCTTAATTTCACTCAAGTTCGTCTTATTCTTTCCCTCTCATCGTTCTCTATCCGTATAGGTAATAAAATTACCGTCTTTCTCGCTTTTCAATTTATCCGTCTTTCTCAAGGTGAATTATATTCATCTTTTATTATCTAATTGTAGGTGGTGACCTCCAAGACCCCGAAAAAGACTACTTCTTGCTAGAAGAGGACATCGACGCGGATTGAAGACGCGAAAAGGTAACGGTGAAGGGTTACTCGATATCATTTACGAGTTTTATTGTGTTTTCTATGTTAGAAATCGTATTTAGAATAAGGTTAGCAATCATAGGAATTGTGTTGTTGATGATGGTTGTTGTTAGTTGATAATTGATATGAGAATGGATGGTTTGTGATGATAAATGATGATTGTTGTATGTTGTTGATAACAAGACGGAATGAAGGATCGCGTGCCTGAGACCAGGAAGCTGGCAGCGTCCACAGACGCTGGCAGCGTTGCCTAGCGCTGGCAGCGTTTCTTGCTGCCAGATTTTCCCAAAGTTGAACCTTTGAATTCTAGTTCCGCCTTGACTTTCCTTGACCCTTTGGACTTGGTCTTCTTGCATTGATGATTTGTTTGTAACCCACTCCAATTGTCGGGTTTGGGTCTCGGGTCCGGGTTTGACTTTGACTTTAACTTTTGTTGACTTTCGGGTTTGACTTTAAAAGTTGACTTTAAATATTAATGCTTCGAATATATGATAATCCCTTTGCTTGTATCGCATTTTTTTGTGACGGTTTTTGGTATGTCCCACTTGAGTCGGTTTTTACACATGTTACGGTTTGAGCACTAATATTTTATGTGCTTTGTACTCTCATTCCCTTTGGCTACCTCCACGTTCGTAAGGCTGGAATGTCGGAACGGGGAGTGTATCCTTACTGCTTGATTGCATGTGTTAGTGGGCATATGACGACGTTGTTGGGAGGCGAACGCTTTGCGTTAATCGACTCGGCCGTCAAATGTTGTATACTTGCGAGGTGGTGTCATTGCATGTAGCGTACCGCTTGTTATGGTGTTTGTGCTCTTTTCCGCCTCTTTCGTGAATGTCGACCGAATTTGGGGTACTCGGCGTCTATGATTGACGGAGTCTTGGATGCGAAACGTTTATCGCATGTCGAATCGGAATATGTTATTCCGAGAGTCTGGCCAGGTTTAGACTAGGATCGGATATTTATATCGTCGTCCTACCGGAGGAAATTAGTCTACATATACGAAATGTTAATCGTGTATGCGTTCAGGGAAATGTTTATCCGGTGGATGCGATTTTAATTATACCTGCCATGTACACGGTGCTAGTGCGTGTCATTTACCGTGAGAGATGTCGTCAACGTATTGTACGTTTGGTTGGATGATTATATGATTGATTATTCAGGATCTTTGGATGACTTGGCATGGTTTGTTTGTCGAGTCTCAATCTTATCAAACTTATGCCGCTAACGGTGAGATGCAAGCCCTAGTGAGTGTATGGTTGCCTAAGAGTGTCTTCCCCGAGTCTATCTATAGCATGATGGTTACAGATTTGTACTCCATGTACGGATATCTTTACATATTGAAATGCCTATTTATCCTTCTCGTATTTCACATGTATATCTATATATGCATGCTTCTACTTTTGTATTTCTGTTTATGTACGTTTAATGTGATATTGCTGGGAGAACCCGGAGTTACTCCCCACTGACTGTGGCGTTCATGTTTTTCATGGATGAACAGGTTGCTTGATTGGATGGCTTTTTGCTTGTGGTATTTTGGGTTCGGGTGTGAGCTAGCGGGCGTTGGGCTGGATGAATCACCTCTAGACGTTGTTTAGCTAGTTTACTAACAACTTTGATATTTGATACATTTTGAGACACTACATCTCTTTGTAGTATATTCTATTTTAGTTTGTATTTATTTGACATTCCTCGTATTTCTATCTTGTATGTAAAAAGTTTTAAAAACACCGTATTTTCCGCTATATAAATCACTTGCTTGTTATGTTTTATTTCCGCATTCGCGAGGGTTGTCACAGTAACTCTAAAGGGCTTTCAAGGCTTTCAAGGGCTTTCAAGGGTTTTTGGCACTTAGAAGTGTGTGATTTTTTTTTTGAATTAACGAATAATAATAAGTTGAGTTTTTTTTTCTTCCTAATTCTCAATCTTGCATATCCATTTTACATTATCATAGCTTATACTCTTCTAATCAGGACTGAAGGGAGTTTTTTTTGTTTGTTTGGTGTGGCCGGACTAAAGCAAATGGCTTACATTAGCTGCCTACTTACCCATAAAGCACAAATAAATGTACCTTACGAGATCAAGACAACGTACGTAGTTCATACGAAACGAAGTTGATTTTGTTTGGGGGGTTTGGCCGCACCTAAGTAAAAGGGTTTTACTTAAGTTGCCTACGTACCCGCGAAATGCTAACATTTCACAGGATCAAGCCAACGTAGTTCATTAAAAGAAATTTGGGTTTGGATTTGGATTTGTATTTTTTTTGTGGTTGTTATTTTTTGTTGTGGATTTTTTTTTTTTGGTAGAATTTTTTTTCGTTTTTTTTGTGTGTGTGCAGTTTAGGCTCGTGCTTAGGAGCTTATTGGTGAATTATCATCTTACGCGTAGTAGCGTTTCAAGAACTTGGCGTTGATTGGACCAACATGCACTCCATCACTATCAAGAATCTTGTATGCGCCATTGGTGTAGACTTCTTGCACAACTTAAGGTCCGTCCCACTTGAAGGTAAAATTGTTCCCAGCCTTACGAGGCATGATGATGGGTCTTCGAACCGCCAAAACCGTGTCACCTACTTGAAAAGATCTTGGACGTACCTTTTTGTTGAACGCCCTTGATAGTCGCGCTTGGTAGCACTCCAAATTTTGTTGCGCATCAAGCTTTTTTTCATCAAGAGCTTCGAGCTCAGCTAGACGCAACTTGTCATTTTCCTCATCCTCTAAGCCCATTTGTATGGCCATATGAAGAGAAGGAATTTCCGATTCAAGTGGCAGAACCGCCTCTACTCCGTAAACCAAAGAATAAGGTGTTGATTGGGTAGGAGTTCTATACGTCGTACGGTACGCCCAAAGTGCTTCTCCGAGCCTCTCATGCCAATCACGCTTAGACTTCGAGACCATATTTTTCAACAAATTGGAGAGAGTCTTGTTGTTAGCTTCAGCGAGACCATTGGCTGGCGCATTATACATAGACGACTTATGCTAGGGGAACTTGAACTTTTCAGACAATCTCGTCATGAGTTTGTTGAAAAACGGGGTTCCATTATCTGTAATGATGTACCTTGGCACGCCATATCGATAAATGATCTGTGTTCGCACGAAGTCTGTGACATTTTCTTTCTTCACTTCTCGAAGAGGCATAGCTTCTGCCCATTTAGAAAAATAGTCTGTTCCGGCCAAGATGTACAAATGTCCTGCGGATGACTTGATTGCCATGGGTCCAATGTCATCGAGTCCCCAAGCTTCAAATGGCCATGATGCGACAGTAGGATGGAACACCTCCGGTGGTTGATGGATAAAATTTCCATGAAATTGACAGGCATCGCACTTCTTTGCGTACTCCATGCAATCTTGTACCATGGTAGGCCAATAATAGCCCATTCTTTTTATTCGATCGCACAACTTTGGTCCTGACTGGTGAGTGCTGCATATACCAGCATGAGCTTCTTCCATAGTGTGCAAACCTTCATCTTCATCTAGACATCGTAACCAAAGTGCATTGAACGATCGACAATACAACGTCCCTTTGTAGTAGACGAAGCGAGAAGATCGGCGTCTCACCTCCATTCTGTGTCTCGGATCAGTTGGCAGCTTATTATGCTCTAAGTAATCAATGATTGGTTGGCGCCAATCAACTTAGAATCGCCATAAATGTCAAGATTAATGCATCCCATTTCAAGAGCCATTTGTGCGCCTATGAACAAAGCTTGATATTCGGCGGCGTTGTTTGTACACAACTCTGGGAGTACAAATGAATAGGTCAAGAGATGTTTTTCCGGCGAGACAAACACAGCTCCATCTTGACGAGCGGATCCATCAAAATACATTTGCCAAGAAGGAAGCACATCGATGTAGAAGGCCCCTTCTCCTGGAAGTTCATCGGAAAAGCTCCACTCTCCTGGAATTGGATGATCTGTTAAGAAATCCGCCAACGCTTGTCCTTTTACAGCCTTTTGAGGAATAAAGACAATATCGTACTGTTTCAAAATCACGGCCCATTTGGCGAGTCGTTCGGACAACACAGGCCTTGACAAAATGTATTTTTTTGGGTCAGCTTTAGATATGACGTGGACCGTGTGAGCTTGAAAGTAATGCTGCAACTTTTGGATGGCGAAGATAAGAGCTAGGCACATTTTCTCGATGGGCGAATATTTCAATTCAGCTCCAACAAGGGTGCGACTTAGATAGTACAAAGCCCTTTATTTACCGTCTTCATTTTCTTGGGCGCATAAAGCTCTCATCGAGTGTTCTTGGGCCGCAATGTACAAGATGATTGCCTTCCCTTGAATAGGCGCTCCTAGGATAGGAGGGTTTGACAACTATTTCTTGATACTTTCGAACGCCTTTTTACAAAATTCGTCCCATTCAAAAGGAGCTCCTTTCTTCATCAAATGACTGAACGGATGACATTGTCCAGCCAAGTTGGAGATGAATCGGCGTATGTATGCTAAACGACCTTAAAGGCTTCGAAGATCTTTGAGTTTAGACGGTTCAGGCATATCTTGTATCGCCATAATTTTGGTTTGATCTATCTCGATTTCTCGGTGACGTACGATAAAGCCCCGAAACTTGCCGGAGCTAACACCGAAAGCACACTCAAAGGATTCATCTTGAGCTTACATTTTCGTAGTCGCTCAAAAATTGTTCGAAGATCTTTCACATGGTCGATTCTTCTCTTGGATTTGACGACCAGATCATCGACATAGCACTCGACGATGTCATGCATCATATCATCGAATATTTTCTGCATAGCTCGTTGATACGTAGCTCCCGCATTCTTCAGGCCAAAAGGCATTACCTTATAGCAAAATATGCCCTTAGGTGTGCGAAACGCAGTGGCTTCTTCTTCTTCCGGAGCCATTAGGATTTGATTATACCCAGCGGTGCAATCCATGAATAACAATGTTTCATGTCCAGTAGTGGCATCAATCATGATCTCCGTGACAGGGAGTGGGAAATCATCTTTTGGACATGCGTCGTTCAACTCTCGAAATTCGACACACATACGGAGTTGTCCGTTTTTCTTTCTCACAGGAACAAATGTTAGCAATCCACGTGGGATACTTGACCTCTCGGATGAAGCCTGCCTCGATCAATTTTTTTACTTCCGCTTCAATTTCCGGCAACATTTTTGACCGAAATCGCCTTCGAGGTTTCTTCTTTGGAGAAACTCCCTTCTTGACGGCAAGTCGGTGAACCGCGATCTTTGGACTTAGACCAGGCATTTCTTTGTAGCTCCATGCAAAAACATCTTTAAACTTCACAAGTAGTTTGACATACTCTGATAGCTCTTGCTCCGTCAGAAGAGCACTCACGTAGACAGGTCCCGGCTCTTCGCTCGTGCCTAGGTTGATTTCTTTCAAGTCATCAACTAACGCTTGTACTCCATCCTCAAAATTTTTTGGATTTTCACCAACCTCTATTTCATCATCCAAATCTGGGTACTCTTGCGTTGTCACATGGTTAGACGAGACATGATATTGAGTGTTTTTCTTCCGACTTGTCTTCTTTTGTGGGTTTGTGAAGACAATTGTACGCTCCTTTACTTTTAGTGACTTATCCATAGTTACTTCCACTTCATGATGACGTCTCATTCGCGAAGGAATGACACTATAAATGTCTTTGCTAAGGTCGATTGCAACTTCCGTCTTCGAATACTTCTTGTGCTTTCTTCGGCGCCTTTTATGCACCTTTGAGCTATCGATGCGATTAAAGACTGATTTCTTGACATCTTTTCCCCCAATGCGAGTGAACACTGACATACTCGGCATTTTATGTCGAGGATTTGATGTTAATTGCACTTGGACAGTCTCTTCCCTTAACCCTAGTTGGTTGAACACGGAAGAACGAGGCGTAGAAGTCGCTTGACCCAATCTATCGAAAACGGACCTTTGGGGTAACAGTTCGGTGTTGTCGCCTTCACTTTCCGCAAGATCTGCCACGATGTATTGTGACGAAGCTTGTCTTTCCTTACGCCGTGCAGAAATTTTAACCGGTTCGCAAAGTGAAAAGCCAATACCAACCTTTCCGATTTCAAGTTTGCTCCCTTTTGTATGCAACTTCTTTTGCGTTTGATTCGGACCATACGGGGTGACTTCGATCACTAGCCCTAATAGAGTTGGATTTTCAAAATCATACCCGGACTTTGACATGAGCTTGTAAGCATTAGGATCGAATCGTCCCTTTTTTGAATCTTCGACAGTCGTTTGATCCTCTTTCATTGAGGCTGCCATGAATCCGGGTAGAGGTTGTTCAGTCGTTACCAAGCGAGTTGTTCTTGCAACCGGAACGATGACATAGATTTTCAACGTTTGCACATCGTGTTCATTAATTGTTCTAACTCATTTGGATGCCTCATTTCGAGGCGCGCACTCTGCGAAAAGAGCATCTCCATCTTTACGCTTTGATTTTGGCACGTAGCAAAGAATTGGCGTTGTTTTATGCATGATTTGAGTAGCTTTCTTTGTAGCCGAATTCACATTTGTTTTAGTTTCTATGATGGTGCTTTCATGTTGTTCAATCGTCATCGACTCTTTTGCGACTTGATTCTTGAAATCATCGTCCATCTCTTTCGGAACTTTGGTTCCTGTTGAAAGAATCGTTGATGGTAGCATCTCGCTTGGCATGTCATTCTCTTCATATAACCGAACGTCTGCAAAGTAAGATTCCACTGTAGAGAAAGGCTTTACGTCAGCATTTATTTTCTTTTCGCCATCTCTATAGTATTTCAGGCATTGATGCAGAGTTGACGCCACAACGCCATTTTCGTGAAGCCAAGGTCGCCCAAGCAACAACTTGTATGACGTTCGGGCATCGATTACGTGAAAAAGTATGGTGGATGACATATCTCCCATTATGAGTTCAACGCGGATCATGCCAATTGCTCTTTGTCCACCGCGATTGAAAGCTTCTATCAATAGACGACTTTTTGCGAGTTCGTTCACAGAAATCCCAATTTTTTCCGTAGTGGCTTTTGGCATTATGTTGACGGATGAACCTCCATCCACAAGGATGTGACCCACTCTTTTCTCACGAATGTATCCCGACACGAACAAAGGGCGATTGTGTAGCTTTGACCCTAATAGCAAATCTTCATCAGTAAATGCAAGAGCGACATTACAATAGACACATTTTTTGGATTGATCAGCAGGTTCTCCCGCAGCTTTAATTTTACCAGCGTATGCTTCTGGTTGAAGAATCGCCAGGGACAACCTTTTATGCATCTCTTCGGGCAAGTGGAACATTTGTTGCCATCCCATACGCGCAGGTAATGCGTCTAAAATTGCATCGATCTTTGCACTCTTGTTTGAATCTAGGGAGGTTTCTTTAGTCGACGCATCATTTTCATTGCGATCTGCCTCGTCAATGGTCGAAGACACGGTATTCACCGAAACTGGGCGGAGGTAAGATCTGGGAAGGTAGTCTTCCAACGTCGCAATTTGACGTGATCTCGACTTGATTTTCTTTGGTGTCGTGGCATCTAGCGACGCGTTCACAACGATTATTTTTTCCTTGTTATGCGAAGATCTTTTTGCTTCTTGATAAATTGATCTTCGGCATTGGAGTTGTGGCGTTTGACTGTTTTGCTTTCTCTGTCGTCGCCTAGTCACAAGTGTTCACCCTTCATTAGCATCCTCTTGATCTTGAACGGCAAACGTTGGTGTCATAATAGACTTAGGCTCTGTGGGAAAGACGACTATCACTGGCTCAAGAGTTCCAAACTGGATCATTTTTATGAATTCATTATTTGCAGAATGAGGGGATGATTTAACACCTTCAGCGTCCACACGCGTCACAATGCAATTGGATTCAGCAGTATCATCTAGGTCAAGGAGAATTTTCCCGTCTTCGCGCAGCTGCATTATTTTCTCTTTGAGGGTTATGCATTTCTCCAATGGATGACTCAAAACCCTATGATATCGACAATACTTCAGATCGGTCGTACGCCCAGCTTTGTTTGGTCGTTTAGTGTGACACCCTCGAATTTGCGGAAAGATAAACAAGTAATTTAAATAAATAAAAGATGAGAATACGTTTTTAATAGGTTCACTTTAGTGAAAATCGGTAAATTTTAAAACTTGAACCTACCATTAAATATATTCATCATAACAAAGGTGTCTTAAAGAAAAAGGTTCATAACAAAAAGGAAATAATATTATACATAAGAAGTATCTATAACGGGGACATGATCTCCCTAATAAATACGGAAATAAAAAGCAGTGTATTAAATAATACAATCCTAAGAACCGAATATGTCCAAGGAATACTTCACTCGCTAGCTCGTCAATGTACCAAAGATGCATCACAAAACCTGCCAACCGCATTAAATATAAAACACGGAGCCCACTAGTCAGTGGGGAGTAACTCCGAGTTCTCCCAGCCACGAAATGTCGAGTTTAATAAAACATGAATAACATAAAAGAGATGTATATGGAAAATACAAAGCCTTAACATATCCGATATGCTTTTCATGTTATGAAACATTTAACTAACATATAACCTAGCATATGAAGGCTATGCTACTCATGCAAGCTATCATGTGAATCAGTTAACAACCGGTAATCCAAACTCTATCAACCGTAGCCGGCTTGCATCTCACCTTCTAAGATTCATAAAATCATCAAACATGAAAGACCAATACGTCTAG
>JAIUZE010043289.1:0-10161 GCA_022085475.1 Heliosperma pusillum | reverse complement strand
ACATATTCATTACATGTTATTTTATTAAAACTTCTAACATGCGAATTAATATATCATACCAAAACCAGTTTGACTAAAAGGATATTAAATTAAACTACGATCTCGTCTTATAATTTCTAACATGTGAGAAATAATAATTTAATGAAAAACCTTTTTAATTAAATATTTTACTTATTAATATTGCTCGCTTGCTAATTATTACAAAACGCGATAAAAATGACGATAACTCAAAAACCGTCACAAGTCCCAAAGTGGGACCCACGGGCTGAGTTGGGCCGGACCCCACATGGGCATGAATGGGCCCACGGGCCTGTTTGGGCTGTTTTGACATATTTTAACGATTTTACTAAAACCGTTTCTAATTATTTCCCGCATGCTTTAACATAATTAAAACCCGTCAAAACAACAACATAACAATCAAACATCGACACTACCCAAAGACCAAAACCCGGACCCACCATGGACCAACCCAGACCGGGTCTGAACCGGCCTGGACCGGCTGGTTTGGTCCGGTTCACAGCCCCTAAACCGCCCCCCTAAACAGCCCCAAAACCGGTTCCCACAACAACAAACACAAATTATTTCCAACATTTTTTAATTAATCAACAACCATTTTAACATCCAATTCAACCATCATGCATATTAAAATCATGATTATGAAGAAATCATAAATATATGTCAAGAACACCAACATGTTTATAAATTCAGACCACATGATAAAAACGATTACTTATCATGTTACTAATTAAAAACCGTAAATCATAAACACTAACTAAAGTATGTAACATTGATTCGTCGAGTAACTCGGAATCTTTACCTTAGCTAGCACAAAATCAAGTAGCACCAAAATATAAGAACTAAGAACTAAGAAACCCGTCTTCTAGTCTTCTCCTAAAATATACGAGTCACCAAACTCGTCTTCAACATCTTCACCTATAAGAAATGACAAGAAAAACATTATTAGAACTTAAACTTGATTTTCCATAATTAAATGTTGAAAACGATTTTGTCGGATTTGAAATAAAACCGTACTTGAAGATGGAGAGCGAAGAGGAGGTTCTAGAAATATAAGTTAGGACGGATTTAATTAAGAAATGAAGGGTTTATGATGATTTTGCTCAAGAACGACGAAGAACGGATGAAGACTTAAAAGTTAAAAGTAAGAAAAAGAAAAGTAAATGAGACTTAAAAGTCAAGAAAAGTAAATGACGACTTAAAAGTCAAGACAAGTAACTGACGACTTAAACAGTTTAAGAAAGTCAATGACGACTTAAAAGTCAAGAAAAAGTCAATGATGACCTTTAAAAAGTACAAGAAAAAGTCAAAGAAGATTAAAAGTCAAAGAAAAGTCAAAGATGACTAAAAACGGTCTTTTCATGAAATCTCTCAGAAATTCCAAATACGAACGCGGAATTTCAAAATACGACTCGGAACAAAAATTTCTATTTTAAAACCTTAAGTCTACTGAAAAGTGTTAGTAAATATTTTTACTAGAAAAATTGGGTACTTTTCGGGTTGTTACACAACTGTTGTCAAAAAGCAACGTATTGCACTACTTATACGAAAATACGAACTGTTCTCCATGGAACAAAATGAATCGCTTGACAGCATGTCCACTCGCTTCTCTAGTATCATTAATGAATTGAAAAATCTTGGAAAAACTTTTGACTCCGAGGAAATTGCCAGAAAAATCCTTAGAAGTTTATCTAAACGAAGGAGACCTAAGGTGACGGTAATTGAGGAATGTAAAGACCTATCTGACCTATCTTATCAAGAGCTCCTTGGAACCCTAATGGCTCACGAGATTACTCTTGATGAAGATGAGGTAAATGATAGTAATAGCAACAAAGTGACTTTACAAGCCGAATCTAGTGAAAGACATGATTCAGATCTTGAAGATGAAACAGTGTTATTTGCTAGACGTTTTAAGAAAAGATTCTTTAATAAACCACAAGGGAAAACGTTTAACAATAACACTCAAATCTTACAAAAAGCCAATTGAGTCAAAAGGGTCTCTTTCAAGTCGTGGTTGCTTCAAATGTGGGGATAATGATCATATGATCAAAGATTGCCCCACATGGAAGAAAATCAAACACAAAAATCAACGAGACAAAACCAAGAAGGAATTCAAGCAAGTGATGATGGCTTATTGCTGGGGAGATCTCGACACAGAGGACGATGAGTCAGAGGAAGAAGAAGTCGCCAACTTGTGTCTAAGCAACGTCAGTCTTGACCTAATTTCTGACAGTGACAATGAAAGCGAATCCGAGATTCAGAAGATGATGAAGAGGTTAGTCATCTTGAACTTAAAAAGCAAGTTAAGAATTTATCTAAGAAGTCTTTAATTAAGTATTTTGAAGAAGCCTTAGATCATTGTCATGAGTAGAGTCTTGAATTAAAAGATCTTAAAGAACAAATTCTTGATATTGCTGAGGAAAACCAACGTCTAAAGGCCAAAGCTAAAAAGCTCAAGTCTAAAGTTATGGCAACTTCAGCTATAACTTCAGACAAGACAAATGTTGAGAAAGAAGCTCTTGAGTCTAAAGTTATAGCTAATGAAGCTATAATCTCAGAGTTAAAGCTCAACATTAAGCATCTTCAAGCCAAACTTATAGCTAATGAAGCTATAACTTCAGAATTGAAGAAAGTCAATGAGCTTTTACAATCTGACGCTAAGGCAAAGGAAGTTGTTATCCTTGATCACGAGAAAGTAAACTCCTTTCTTTCTCAGCAATTGAAAGATATAAAGGCTGAATTCTCCCAAGCCAAAAGTCAACATAATGAGGAGAAACTTATCTTGAACAAACGGTTCAATGATTTTCGTGAAAATTTCAAAAAGAACAATCCCTCCAAAGACTCGAATGTAGATCATTCGTCGTGTGAAAAAGAAATTTAGTCTTTGAAGGAATTGCTCCTACATGCACGAAAAGTTCATGATAAGTGGGAAGGAAGTCAAAAGGTCTTAAACTTCCTTACCGAACAGTCTAACAATAACATGAAGATGGGTCTAGGTCATGAATGTTATAGTCGTAGAGACCATGATAAATGCAAATCCATTCCTTCTGACCTTGATTTCAGAAGAAGGAAGTACGTCAATCTTTCAGAATATCTGATTTGCAATTATTGTGGTCACAACGGTCATGTTAAAGATAATTGTGCTAAATATGTCAACGACAACAAAAATCAAACTGAGTTTGTTAAAGAACATGATGTGTCCAGTGTTAATGAGTCTGAACCTGAATCTCAACGTGATGAGGTTAGAAATAATGAGTTCAGGTGGTTTTATGACATAGCTTTCGATTACACATCTGTACCTTCAAAATCTAAACCTTATGTAAATCAGAAGCAGTCATCTAAACCTAATGTGCGTCACAACAATAACAAACACTATAATAAACCTAGAAAGCCCTACCCTAAGAAGAAAAGAATTGTCAAACAGGTATGGGTTAGTTTGGATCAAATATATAGAGTAACTAACCATAAAGGACCCAACTTAGCGTGGGTACCTAAAAGCTGTATTTGATTCTCTTGCAGATAATAGTGAAAGAAAATAATCTATGGTATCTCGACAGTGGGTGTTCGAGACACATGACCGGAAACAATAATTTTTTTCTTTCACTAGAGCCCTTCAACGGTGGCAAGGTCACTTTTGGAGACAACAAGAAGGGCAATATAATTGGTGTAGGTAAAATTGGTATATCTTCTTCACATGCTATTAATAATGTATATCTGGTAGATGGCCTTAAGCATAACTTGCTAAGCATCTCTCAACTATGTGACAAAGGCAACAAAGTCGTTTTTCATTCAAATGTTTGGCGTATCATAGTTGAAGGTACTAGTAATGTTATCTTAGAAGGTCTACGTAAACGGAACGTGTATATGATTGATTTAAACAAAGTCACTACAAGTTCCTTTACGTGCATGAAAGTCACTGTGGATGATTCATGCTTGTGGCACAAGATGTTTGCACACATCAGTCCAACAATTTTAAAGAAACTCAAATCGTGGGATTTAGTTGAGGGTCTACCCTCAATTAAATTCGAACAAGAGAAGATGTGTGACTCATGTGCCCCTTGCAAACAAGCTAGATCTTCATTCAAACCGAAACGAGTAGTAAGTACAGAGCGTCCACTTGAGTTGGTACACATGGATTTGTGTGGACCTATGAAAGTAAGAAGCCGCGGTGGATCAAGGTACGTATTCGTCCTAGTCGACGACTACTCAAGGTATGTATGGCCTATCTTTCTATTGGCTAAAGATGAAACTTTCGATGAGTTTGTGGTACTAATGAAGCTCGCCCAAAACAAGTATGATAAAAAGTTAGTTTCCATTCGTACGGATCATGGCACCGAATTTGATAATCAAGCTTTTATAGAATATTGTAGGGAGAATGGTGTAGGACATAACTTTTCTGCACCACGAACCCCACAACAAAATGGTGTCGTGGAACGTATGAGTAGAACATTAGAGGATATGGCCCGCACTATGCTTTTGTGTAGTGGCCTTCCTAATAGCTTTTGGGCTGAAGTCATTAGTACTGCATGCTATGTGCACAATAGAGCTATGATTAGACCTATTCTCAAAAAGAATCCCTATGAACTTTTAAGAGGGAGAAAACCCAATATAAGTCACCTTCATTGCTTCGGTAGTAAATGTTTTGTCCATAATAATGGAAAAAGTAATTTAAGCAAATTTGATCCACGAAGTGACGAAGCTGTGTTTGTTGGTTATTCTAATCATAGTAAAACTTTTAAAGTTTTTAACAAAAGAACTTTGTGCATAGAAGAAAGTGTTCATTTTGTATTTGATGAAGATAATGTGCCTGAGCAAGTTGAACAGAATGAAGAAGAAGACATGAATGATCCAGAGTTTCGCCTTTCAAGGGAAGACGAGCCAGATAACAATGAAGAAGTTATTGAAGGAATCAATGATGAACTTGATAAATCCGCAAATGACCTTGAACAGAGAACTGAGACAATTGTTGATGATACGAATGTCTTTTCTCAAAACAAGGAAAAGGAAACCGAAGTTATAGCTCATGATGCTATAACTTTGAACCAGGACCAAGATAGTGTAACTGAAGTTGTACCAACTTCAGCTGTAACCCCAGAGTCCAACTCAGGGGGAAGCAATCTTGATTCTGAATCATTTGAGGAAAGTGATAGTTCATCAGATGATGATGAGCCTAGGAACTCTAAGAAATGGAAATATAAGAGTTCTCACCCTATGGATTCTATCCTAGGAAGTTTGAATAAGGGAGTTCAAACTAGGCGAACATTAAATAACTTTTGTTCATTCTATTCTTTTCTGTCTACCATAGAGCCTACCAACATAAAAGAAGCTCTTGCAGAATCCGATTGGATTGTAGCAATGCAAGAGGAGCTTCAACAGTTCGAAAGTAATAAAGTATGGCACCTTGTGCCACGACCTCCTAATCGAACTGTGATTGGTACTCGATGGGTATTCAGAAATAAATTGGATGATTCAGAAGTTATAGTTTGTAACAAGGCTCGATTGGTCGTTCAGGGTTTTAATCAACAAGAAGGGATTGATTATGATGAGACATTCGCACCAGTAGCAAGAGTTGAAGCTATTCACTTGCTCATCGCCTTCGCAGCTCATAAAGGAATGAAGTTGTTCCAAATGGAAGTTAAGACTGCGTTTCTTAACGGTTATTTGGAAGAAGAGGTTTTTGTAGAACAACCTCCTAGATTTTTGAATAGCAAGTTTCAAAACCATGTTTTTAAACTCGATAAAGCTTTATATGGTTTGAAACAAGCGCCTAGGGCTTGGTACGACAGATTGTCAAAAGTTTTATTGCAAAACAATTTTAAAAGAGGATCTGTCGACAAAACCCTATTTCTAAAATCCGAGGGTTCTGATTTACTTGTTACTCAAATTTATGTAGACGATATTATTTTTGGCTCTACTAACAATAAATTGTGCAAGTATTTTTCAGACCTAATGACCTCAGAATTCGAAATGAGCATGATGGGAGAATTGAAATTCTTCCTAGGATTGCAGATTCAACAAACCAAAGAAGGAATAAAGATTCACCGACAAAAATATGTCAAGGAGCTAATCAGAAAATTTGGTATGGAGAATGCTCATCCAATGGACACACCTATGGTAACTGATAAAAAGTTGACCTTGGACGAAAATGTAGGATATTCAGACGCAGATTATGCAGGATGTTCTTTAGATAGAAAAAGTACCTCTGGATTTGCTACGTTTGTTGGACCATGCATAATTACTTGGGGCTCAAAGAAGCAAAATTCGGTTACGTTATCTACTGCAGAAGCCGAATATATCACTGCAGGACTGGTATGTTCTCAACTACTATGGTTAAAACAACAACTATGTGATTACGGTGTTAATGTTGGTTGTATGCCTATTTTCTGTGATAATACGAGTGCTATTATTATTTCCAAAAATCCAGCTCAGCATTCTCGTACTAAGCATATAGACATTAGACATCATTTTTTACGTGACCATGTAGAAAAGGGCAACATTAAACTCGAATTTTGTAGTACTGAAAATCAATGGGCTGACATTTTAACAAAGGCGTTAGCGAGAAGACGTTTTGAGATTTTGCGGTTGGAAATTGGTTTAATCAGTAGCAATTAAATTCATCTTATTTATTTTGTGAACATGCGTGACTGGCTAGAATAAGACGAGATTGTATGACTGTGTCCGCATATTTCATTGCTAGTATATTTGTGTTTAATATAATATATTTTACGTGAGTATCCTGCATATTAAGTGTTTTATGGAAATTGAATTATGAACCACATATTTGCCAAAAACCTATCCTAATCACTTTCCTAATTGAACCAAAATTCTACCCATGTATTTCATGTTAGCCGAAATTACCAAATAAAATCACCCTACCATATCTTTTTATTTAACAAATTCTATCCTTACCATATCCCAACAATTAACTACCCAAGATTCCCTTTCCTACCAAAAAAAAAAAAAAAGGGAAATAGGGGTGTTGGAGCCGGCACACCCCATGTGCCAAGTACAAAAGTACTCTTCCCAATTTTTTACAATTCATAATTACCCATCACTTTCACCACATCAACACTTCATCAATTTTTTTAACTCCTTCTCTTCCCTTCTCCTTCCTCACGGCACCCAAACAACAACAATAAAAATTACCCAAAACCTTCAATCTTCATCCATGGCCTCCACACGATCAAAAATCTCCAAAAACCCAAACTCCAAAACTCCTAAGCC
This sequence comes from Heliosperma pusillum, assembly GCA_022085475.1. NCBI lineage: Eukaryota > Viridiplantae > Streptophyta > Magnoliopsida > Caryophyllales > Caryophyllaceae > Heliosperma > Heliosperma pusillum. The sequence continues at coordinate 2,922 of JAIUZE010043289.1, read as the reverse complement.
TAGCATGCCCACAAACACTTCTCCTACTCCCACACAAAAATCACCTACCATGAACCAAACTGGGTCCGGTACGGGTCTTGAGGGTACAAAAAGAAGAAGGTTAAATAAGGGCAAAGCTAGAGATCAAGAAGAAGCTACTACCGAAACCGTCGACACGGTTCCCGAGGTAATTACACGGGTCATATTCCGTGATTTTTCGCCTCAAGAAACATCTTCCGGGCTTGAAAAACTCCGTCTCACGAAAGATGAAAGAAAGCTTCTAAACCGAGTCGCTCAGTACGGAATACATGGGGGTCATCATTATCCGAAAGCTTGGTGTGATAAATATGCGGCTTTAGGATTCTTTACCGACTTTCTAATTTTCAAGAATGGGAAACCGTGGCACAGTTTTCGGGTCCAGTCTACCCGATTGAGGTAATCCAGTTTTTCGCTTCTGTTTCGTTAACTGCTGGGGTGTTGAATGCCGTTATAAATGGCTGTTCAGTTTCGATTTCCGTGACGGACTTTTGTACTCTGTTTTCGGTTCCTGATGATGGAATCAAAATCAATCCGAGTACGTCATGGGATGAACTGACGGACATGGCTAAGTTGGAAGTTAAGAAATACTTTGATGTTGGGGCTTCTTTGTCGAGTTGTGTTTTGGCGGGGAGTGTTTCTCCAAAATTGAAATTTATGTTGAATTTCTGATGGAACACCGTTATTTCGCGTCGGGGAGGACGGGACAAGATTGCATGTTATGAGATGTTAGTTGTGAAGAATTGGTTGGAGGGAAACCGGGTTAATCTACCTTTTCTCGTATTACCGCTTTTTCGGTGACCGAGGACAAGCTTTATTCGACCCTTGATCTACCCTACGGGATGTGGGTATCACGGCTCCTTGAGTCAAAAGGGGTCGTTGATGTGAATAATTATGGGGTTACCGTAAAAGATGACATGTGTGACACGTTCTTAAAATTCATGAAGTTAGATGCTTGTGGACCGGAGTTGATGTTTTTGACCAAAGGGGGTTCGGTCGGGATGCAGCCGGTTGGGGCTGATTTTTCAGGATTCGAGTCAAAATTGGATATGTTTATGGGAAGTGTGATGGAGCGCCTTGATGCGCAGGACAAGAAGATTGATGCGGTGGTGGACAAGATTGTTCAAACCGTGGCATTGGGTTCTTCGAGCTCTACCCGTGACCAAAGTGGGTCGGGTGTGAGTCGTGAGATGAGGGCGTGGATGACGGGTGTGGATGATTGTCTAGCTAAATTGGAAAGGAACATTGTCGATTGTCGACAAGAAATGTATAGGCAAAGGGATCGGATGACATATTTGGTGAGCCAAGGCGGTTCTTTGGTTAAAAGTGATACGGAAATGCGTGAGGGGATGCGTACTATCTTTGATGCGACGGAGGCTCTTTCCTTGAAAGTTCAAAACTTTGACGTTTGCCTCACCGCTCAAGCTACACATGTGTCCTCGTGCCTTGACCGTCTTTCCACTCTCGAGTAACGCACACGGCCCGGTTATGTTGCACCCTATTATCACCCGCCTAACCCAAATGCCTTGCTCGTCTTATCCTTGTTTGTTTATTTCTTGAACTACTTAACCAATTCGGCCCATTTTGGCTTGTTTAAACTTTGTTCTATTCGGCCCACTTGGCACCTACCAATATATTTTGTGGTTTGTAGTTCTTAATTAACATTTGCACTTGATTTTGCTTGGTATATATCGTTTTATATTGCGTATTTTGCATATCTATTTCTTGCCTTGACGTGTGTTATTCTAGTCGTTTCATGTCTTTGGTCTTGTCTTTTCAATGATGCCAAGAGGGGGAAGAAATGATATGATTTGAGTCTTTGCTTAAGCTTGCTCCTTGTCAAGACTCGTTATCTCTTAAAGTCTTTCGAGCTATAACTTTGGCTAAGTGGTTTTGTTCTTGCGATCAAAGTTGCTATAACTTTGGAGTGCTTTGTTGAGGGGGAACCATACTTAGTCACATTGTTAGGAGGAAATCATAAGAGACTTGTCATCATCAAAAAGGGGGAATTTGTTGGACCAATTTCATAGTTTTGATAATGACATGTGTTTACGTGATAATATGTTTTACTCGATATATCATATGCGTGTAATTGTGTGCTTTAGTCTTATTATAGCTAGCAACAATTATGAAAGGAAATATCAAAGTTAGGCATAACTTTGACAAAGTCTGTGAGACAAAGTTATAACAACTTCAGGAATAACTTTGGAAGTGAACATGGAAGTTATAGCTAACCAGGCATAACTTTAAAGAAAATCGCTTCAAACAAGATCTACATAAAACAACACAAGACTCAAGATGGAGGGTCTTTGGGATCAAGATGAAGAGATGATCCGTATACTGAAGATCTTTGTGAAGATTAGATAGTATAGGTCGTCATTCGGTAACTATTCCATTCGAGAGATTTTATGTTCAAAAGTTATAGCTTTAGTCTATGACTTTGGATGATAAAATATTGATGCATGAGTTTGGAAATAAAATGTTTTGAAATGTTTTCAAAAGTGAAAGAGTATTTTTATATTTATCAAAAGTTTTATTAGAGAATATATTTATGAGATTCTATTGGTTAGTAATACAACTTATGGGTTGTCATGCTACCTAGGGTTTCTAATATAGTCTATCTCAATTTGTTGTTAACCTAATTAGCCCACCTAGTGTTTGAGCCACCTAGAGTTTCGTGAAACCTAGTGTTTGTGCCACCTAGGGATGCGTGCCTCCTAGGGTTTCGTGAGCTAGGAATTTCGGCCTCCATAGGTTGTTTTCCTTGTTTACCTAATCTAGGATTCTACTATATCTTTACAACAATATTTTGAGATATTAAGATAAATATATTTCTATAAGATAAACCAAATAATATTTTGAGATAAAAATATTTCTAAAAGATAAGCAAATATTATTTTATGATAA